>CP106729.1:6200100-6363473 GCA_025506655.1 Gossypium rotundifolium | reverse complement strand
AACCGAAAGTGTCGTGGAGGGTTGTGTTTTCCATATCGCCACCAAACACGGACGCTTCCATATTCTGCCTCCCACTAATAGAGTGTAGGCTTGGGGTCATGTATTCCTCTCAAACAGCAGTAGATGTTGAAGTCAAAGGAATATCATTTGGAGATGAAAATTGTACATATACCTCAAGATAGGGTGATACACTAGCAATATGAGTTTGCACCATTGCCTCCAAGCTACGATAACCTTTGATGTCGAATGAGTCATATCTCACGGCATCAATCGAAGCACCAAATCTATACTTAATAGACAAAACTTTCATTGGCGTTGTTCCAAAAATGTTACGCCTAATTCTTTTACAAAGTTCTATCAAATCTATGTTCTGGTTAAAAACCAGTCGCGCTATATTCTCCGATAAAAAAACAATGCCGTTCTCGGTGTCACGGACCTCACAATCATAGTAAATAACAGTACTAATACGTTCACTCATCTTCAGTTTCTATTATACTTTTGCCTCAATTTCTCTTGCTGTAACTTATGCAACCTGATAATGAAATTTGACTCATTTATAATCTAAGGCCAAATAGGAACTATTGTAGAAAAAGAGCGTCCACGTGGGAGCTTTTTTCAATAATCTTACTGACAGTGCATTTTGTTTAAAGCGTTTTGAACACTATTTGTTCAGAAACGTCTTCTCAAAATTATCTTTTTAGATACTATTGTAGAAAAAGAGCGTCTACGTGGGAGCTTTTTTCAAGTAATCTTGCTAACAGTGCATCCTGCTTGAAGTATTTTGGAAACTATTTGTTCAGAAACGTCTTCTCAAAATTATTTTTTCAATTACTACTATAGAAAAAAGAGCGTCCACGTGAGAGCTTTTTTTTAGTAATATTGCTGACAGTGCATCCTGCTTAAAGCGTTTTGGACACTATTTTTTCAGAAACGTTTTCTCAAAATTATTTTATCAGATACTACTGTAAAAAAAAAATTTATATTGCTAATATATTTTTCTCAAAACCCTAAACACAAAATTATTTTAATTAATTAGCCTTAAACCCTAATTTCATTAAATTTTTTCTTACAAAACCCTAACCCTAAAAAAGCTAAAAACCCTAACGTAAATGATGGACAAAACGCTCTCCAGGGACGCGTTTTGCTGGCACGTCCCTTGCCATCGCGTTGACGTGGACTCGTTTTCGAGAAAATCGACCCATTCCGATAAATAATTAAAAAATAGGTCCATTTCTATAATTTTTTAAAAAATATTTTTAAGTAAATTGCCCTATATATATTCCTTATATATTAAAACTATCTTAAATGGATGAGGGATTGACATCTGTCTAGCCAACTAAGGAGATTCGGTATATACAGGTGAAAAAGGAGAAACAAAAGAGTAAAAGGCGCATGAAAATAGATCCAAAAAAGAGCATAGAGCAATCGAAACGTGGCTGCCATGCTGCTCTTTTTGGTTTTTGCAAAGACACTTTGATTTTTTAATTTTTTAATTTATAATTTATATTTAATAATATTAATTACAATTTAAAAAAAATATTTTTATAATTTCATAATTAAATTAATTACTCAAATAAAAGTACATCAATTCAGTAAATTACCTAAATATAAATATTAAATGTTGGCTGAATTTTAATTTAATTAATATTAATATTATTATTAATATAAAATACGTAAATTTAAATGCGCTTATCATCTTATTTAAAAATTAAAAGAAGGGATTTTTGATTATCCACGTTTATATTATTAGTGTTTCTCTTTCGGTAAAATCTATATAGGACTTCCTATATGGACACTTATCCCAACTTTTTCTTTTCATTATAATGCCTATATCTATAAATTATATATATAATCTCAATTTTAATTTCTTTATTTTTTATATGATATAATAATAATTAATTTTTAATTTTAATATCTATAGCCTTACATGACATATGTCTAAGTCTTTTTTAAGACATATATCTAAGTTTTTTTCTTATACATTATAAGATAATCATTAAATTTCAATTTTAATCCTTATATTTTTTTAAGGTTACATAACAATGGACAAAATTAAATTGTGGTTCCTATATTAAATTTAAATTTGAAATTTAATCTTTATACTTTAATTTTTATATAATTTAGAACTTCAAATTTTACAATGATATTAATTAATTTAAATATTTTATCCCGATTAAAATTTAAGAATCATTAACATCATTAAATCTTTTTGTTAAATTTAGGTCCATTATTTTTTTCTTGTCGTAAGTGATTTTTTTTATTTTAAAATTTCACATTAATAAATTTTAATAGAAAATTTTATAGTCTCAAAATTAAATTTGAATTTTAAATTCAAAAAATAAAAAATAAAAATTTTAAAAATAAAAGTATATGAATTAAAATTTAATTATATAAAAACAAAAATTATATTGTAATTTTTAAAATTTTATATTATAATTTAACTCAACATATTAACTCAACACAAAGCTTGAGTGAAACCAAACTAATATATAATATATATTAAAACAAAGCTAAGCTAATAATCTGTGATATGATTGATATCACATATAAAGGTAAAAGTTATAATTATTAGGTTCAACTATGTTCTTATCTTCGTATTTTGTGAAAGCTGTAGATTTAGTTTATATATTTTAATTAGATTAAATGTATTTTTTATTTTTTATGCTCAATTTTACTTTTTATGCTTTTCAAAATTTAAAATTTTAATCTGATCTAAATAGTAGCATTTAAATATGTTCTATTAAATTCATTTACTAGAATTACACTATGCATACAATTATAAATTTAGTCTATTATGCATACAATTATAAATTTAGTCTATGTCTCAAATTGGATCATTATAAATCTTTATACTTTTCAAATTTTAAAATTCCAGGTCTAAGCAAATGTCGGTTATTAATCCATTAACTGCATTTTTAACAAGTAGTATGTGGAAATAACAAGTTAACGTGTAATTACACATATGATAACATGTTTGCCATATCAAATTTTGAAAATGATAGAGCTTAACTAAATGAATTTAACAAGTACAGTTTCATGAGGATTAAAATTTTAAATTGTAAAAATAAAAGAATTAAAAATAACAAATTAAAATATAATAATTAAATTCACGGCTTTCACCAAAATATAAAGACTAATAATATAAATTAAACTAGCATTATATTTGTTTCTAGAAGAAATTACCATAGTCAAGTTAATGATGAGGATATATTTAGATGGAAACTCATTTATAAGATAAAAGTTTTTTTTTAATAAAAGATAGATTTTAAGAAAAAATCTCATAAATGTAAGATTTTAGAAGATTTAATGATAAATTTAGGTCTAAATTTTTTTGTCATTTAATTTAAACTTTTTTAGTTAAATTTAATTATAATTTTTTTTTGAAAAAATTCAAATTGGGCTTATTATTAACTTCCTGGAAACAATTGTACAAAAAACAGAAGGTCCAAAAAAAAACTAACTTAACACAGCCTAAACCCATGAAACATTCAAAGTCCTACATCTAAAACTGGGCCTGACAAAACCGAAACATAAAAAAAATTTTAAATTTAAAAACGAATAAATAATAAACAATAAATCCGCCGTAACTCTGCCCAATCAGAAACCGCTTCAGCAGTCCAGATGTCCGTCATTTTAGTTTATTCTGGACGCTATCCATTTACCACTAGAGACTTAACTTCAAAAGATTGACGTTTCCCTGCCTCTGTCTATTCACCTACTCCCATTAATGGCATCTTATCCTATACGCAACCCATTACTCAAACGCCTACCCTTTCACCCCGACTAATCAATACCTCTTACCTATTGCTCTCCCTCATTTCTGAGAAAGTCTTCTCCATCACCCTTCATTTCTAACCCCTTCTCCCCTTCTCCCGATCAGATCCAGTGGCGAGTAGACTCTCCGCTGCATCCTTTCCACTTTGAAACTTGGCAAACTCCGGAACCCCCTCAACCAGGTAAAACTCTCTCAACGATTTTTTAGTTTCTGTAGCCAAAAGATGTGCTAATTTATTTGATTCTTTTGGTGTGTACTCAAAACGACATTCCTCAATCTTTGACTGTAGCTGTTGAATATCATGAATGATAGCCCCTATCATTGATCTATCTTTCGTCTGTTTTCGACATTTCTTTATTACTGTTAACGCATCTCCCTCAATGATTATTTTCCTCCATCGTATGTCTACACCTGTTCGCATTGCGACGCTACAAGCAAGTGCCTCAGCCACGAAAGAAGAGGGTACTTTTTCCTGTATCGTTGAAAAAAAGAGCAAGACTAAACCATCCTTATCCCTAGCCACTAAACCCGCTGTTGCATGACCAAAAGAACTGTCAAACGCTGCATCAAAATTGATCTTGACCGTCTGCTCTGGAGGGGGTTTCCATTGACTAACTTCTGATTGGACTCTTTTCACTATTGTTATTTTCTCAATCGCATTTACTTCGAAGATGTAGTTTCTAATGAAATTAACTATTTCTTCTACAGATCTCTGGATTCTCTCATAAACTCCCCTGTTTCTTTCCCCCCATATAGCCCATAAGGTACAGCAGAAAAGTCTACACTGTGAAGGATTGCATTGCTCAAAGACCCAGGTAAGCCATTCCTTTAACCCCAAATCTGTATCTTTGAAAAATTTCAGAAGAGATAACTGATCCCAAATTTTCAATGAAGTAGGACACTGACGAAATACATGCCTTATATCCTCAACTCCTGATCCGCACCGTGGACAAACTTGAGTGTTTGACAACCTTCTGTTATACATGTTAGCCCTTGTAGGAAGATAATTCCACGAGATCCTCCAAATTGTGATTTTAATCTTACTAGGAAGATTTAAGGTCAAGAGTTTTTGTAGAAAGTTTTATAGACAGATTGTAAGGCATAAGCCTCAGGATCCATTTCGATGAGTTGTAATAGTTTGTAGGCGCTACGTACCGAGAATTCCCCCGAGGCTTCCCCGCTCCAGGCCAACACATCATCGTTCGATTCCATTGCTAGCGGGATGCTCAGGATCTTATCAACAATGAAGTCCGAAAAGGTAGACTCTAACACCTCATTTCTCCATTTCCTGCTATTTTGATCTATCAAATCAGCCACTTTAAAATCATTTGGCCTATTAACATAAGAAGATAATCTGGAATTTTGCAAATTCGGTTTAAGCATCATTTAAGACCGAGATTTACATACCTCTTCCCACCTTCCAACAAAGACCATTCATTAAAACACCCTTAGTTGCCCAAATACTTTTCCAAGTATATGAACAATTACTACCCAGATTTGAATTTAAAAAATTTTTGTTCGAAAAAAACTTAGCCTTATAAACTTTCACTACTAGGGAATTCGGATTATTCAAAAATCGCCAACCCTGTTTTGCCAAAAGTGCAACATTAAATTTTGCTAAACTTCTAAAACCCATTCCTCCGTCCTCTTTTAAATAACACAAATGCTGCCATTGGCACCAGTGAATACCCTACTTGCCATAACTCTTCTGCCACCAGAATCTCGCCATAACTTTCTCCAGATCATCACAAAAAGATTTCGGTAAAAGAAAACATGACATGGCATATGTAGGGATAGCTTGAAGAACTGATTTAATGAAAACCTCTTTACCACCCTGAGATAGAAACCTATTGCACCAGCCCTTAGTTCTGAATATAGTCTTCTCTTTGAGAGCTTGAAAAGATTCCTTCTTGTGTCTTCCAACTATACTTGGTAGTCCTAAATATTTTTCCATCTTTGTCGATGATCTCACCCCCAATATTTCAAGAACCACCTGCTTGATTTCTTCTTTTGTATTTGAGCTAAAAAAAACTGAGGATTTACTAAAATTCACATGTTGTCCTGAGCAATCCCCATATTCCTTCAAGATCCCCTTCAACAAACTTGCTCCCGTTCTTGTTGCTTCGCCAAAGAGAATACAATCATCAGCAAACAATAAGTGTGTAATCACTGGTCCTCTATGGCTTGCTTTAGCTCCTTTTAAGCCTCCTTCTTTGAGAGCCATTCTCATTAGAGCCAATAAACCTTCAGTACAAAATAAAAAGAGTAAAGGACTTAAGGGATCACCTTGTCTCAAACCCCTGGTAGCTTGAAAAGAATCTCCCCTGATCCCGTTAACATTAACAGCAAAAGTTGTAGTGGTGATGCACTTCAAAATTAAATCAACCCATTTTCCATCAAATCCCATTTTCAACATAACTTCCCCAATAAACCCCCATTCAACCCTGTCGTACGCCTTACTCATATCAAGCTTAACTGCTATAACCCCTTATTTTTCGAACGCTTTCTTCGAAACGTGTGCAACATTTCACACGCCAATAGGGTGTTATCTGAGATTAATCTTCCTGGAATAAAAGTACTTTGTGTCTCATCAATACATACCTCCATTACTTCTTGAAGTCTGTTAGCAATTGCCTTAGCCACAACCTTATAGAGAACTGAACATAAACTGATTGGTCTAAAATTTGAAAGGGTACTAGGATTTTGGATCTTTGGTATAAGCACAATATCTGTCGAATCAGAGGGACCGAAATTCTGGCCATTGTTCAAGATTCCCAAACAAAAGGAAGTAACATCTTTACTTAAATATGCCAGTATTTTTGAAAAAATACTGCTGGAAACCCATCAGGTCCTGGTACGCCCCATTTCTTTTAAAGCTGAAAACACCTCTTCTTCTGTAAAATCTGATAAAAGTGAAGCATTCATTTCCGTTGAGATTTTCTTATCAATACCTCGAATAAGATGAGAGAAATCCCCAACTCCGCTGGACATAAAAAGATTCTTAAAATAAGAAGAAGCGAATTCGGTGATCTCGTTCACCTCAGTTGCCTCCCTTCCATCTTTCAACTCTAGTCGAGAGATCATATTACTTTTCTTTTGGGTTGACGCGAGCTTATGAAAGAATGCGGTATTTTTGTCTCCTGCTTTAAGCCAGTTAGCCCTAGCTCTTTGCTCCCAGAATATTTTATCCCGGTCAATTTCCATGTTCAAATGGACCTTAGTGTCAAGAATTCTTTCTAAATTAGCGTCATCTCTATCTCCTGACATCAGCACATCAAGGTCTTTGGACAGCTTCTTCTTTAGCCCCTCTTTCCTCTTTTTAATTAAACGTTCCCATTCTTTAAGACTCCTTTGTAGACTTCCCAATTTCTCCCATATTGACCCTGTATTAATTTCCCAAGATATTCTAATGCATTCCTCTAATGATTCTTCTGTCACCCACCAAGCCTCAAACTTAAACTGGGCCTTTCTAAACCGAGTTCTCTCACTCATTGTATTAACAAGGAGAGGACAATAGTCCAATATCGTGTGAGGAAGATGAAAAATATTACTTGTAGGAAAAAGAGTTCTCTAGCCTTCATTCGCAACTCCTCTGTCTAATCTCTCCCTGATATTCGTTACTGCAAAATTGACTCTCTCTTAAGTGAACCATACCCCCGAAAAACCTAAGTCTATCAGTTGACACTCTTCTAAAACTTCTCTGAATAACTCCATCTTCCTTTTCTCTCTTGAAATTCCTCCATTCTTCTCAGTAGAGTACAAGATCTCATTAAAATCCCCACACACTAACCATGGAAAATCATTATCCTCCCCTAACCTCCTCAACAAATTCCATGTATCATTTTTATTACTATCACAGGGAGAACCATAAAAACCTGTAAATCTCCACATAACATTTAAGTTTTCATCACTGACCATAACATCAATATGATTTTTTGAAAAACTCCTTAGAGAAACTGAAAAACCTTCCTTCCAAGCTAAACATAACCCACCACGTGTACCATCTGCATCAATGTCAATCCCATTGTAAAAACCCCAACTCGCCCTAACTTTTTCCATTCGCTTGCTGTCAATCTTAGTCTCCATTAAGAAGACCATTTGGGGATTCTGCTGTTTTAAAAAACTCCGCAGCCTCCTAGTAGCCTGTGGACTCCCCAACCCACTGACATTCCAACTTATGCATTTCATTGCGTCCGGTCGGCTTGCCAATTGGCAGCCGCCGATCTCAAAGTCTGAAGATTGACTTCACTATCCATAACATCAAAATTATCCGCAAAAACAGTCCATTCACAAGCCTGTTCACCTTCTATGTTTAATTTCTTTTTACCCCCGTCAAAACTTGCTTTTAACATATTCTCCGTGTCAATTTCCAATGGCTTTCTCTTCTTGACATCACCCTCTATTCCCTTCATCGACCCTGTCTATACTGTTTCCAATCTCCTTCAGCGTGTTTTCTTTGCACCAACATGATTACTTTTTTAAATATTATCTCCTTTAGAAAGTAAATTGACTTTTGTATAATTCTGTTCATTCTCCTTTTCTGACTCCTTTAAAGTCTCATTAAGTAAATCAGATTTTCCCTGGATTACCCCACTTATCTGACGCATTCCTTCAACTACTATCTTCCTTGGAGAATACATTTCATCCTCTCCTGTATAGCAGCACTGCACCCTTCCACTTTTAAAGAAATCATTAAATTTCATGCACTCTTTCCCAATTAAATTGGACTCTACTTTTAAGGCCAACGAAAAAGGTGGGTCAGATCTGACTTTTTCTTTTTTTCCAGGATCTAACATTTGGCAGTCCTCAAGACCATGCCCCATTCTTCCACACCCAAAACAGAAAATTGGTAATTTCTCATACTTAAAGGGAACCCATACTTTATTAAAATTTTCTGTGGATACAAAAACACCACGCCTTTTATTAAAATTTTCTGTGGATACAAAAACACCACGCCTAAGGGGTTTTTTCACATCAATATTAACTTTAAGACGACATAATTCTTCACTGATTTCATATCTGATAACTCCACCAAAAGAAACCCCAATTGCATGCAATAAATCTTTTTTTATCAAATTCAGGCAAATTACCTACTAACTTTAACCAGAATGGAGAAGAAATTAACCAGATCTGTGATCTCACTGTTGGTTGTAGTAACGTATCAAAAAGGATCAAATTTTTCCGAAAAAGCCACGGCCTCCCCTCTAAAATCGATTCTAAATCTTCTTCCAACTCGAAAGCAATTAAAAATAAATTCTGTCCCGCTGACTTAAACTCGAACTTCTTTTTTGTCTTCCAAATAGTCTTCATCTGGGCTTTATAACTTTCTGGATTGTATAACTTTGTTGTCCATATAGAACAGATCAAGGTTGGCTTGTCACTTGGAGCAACAACTGAACCTTTTACAGACAATTGAACCAATTCTTCAGCTAGGAGGGAAATCTCCTCCTTCTCTACCCCGTCATCACCACCGATCTCCTCCATCCCAAGCCACAACAGTTGCTGTTCTCTCTAGGACTCTATGGAGAGCACTCTTGGCAATTTTTAATTATCAATTTTTTAAAATGATGGGATCACACTTTTAATGAAAATACCAACTAAAACATTAATTTTTTTATAATGTTGAGGTGGCAACCAATATTACTTCATGTTAATATAATAATATTTGTCACATATGTCACGTCAATAAATAATTTAAAGTTTATAAAAATATTTAAAAAAAATAAAGATTTTAAAGGAATTATAAAGTAATCATAAAAAAATCAAAATATTAGCAATTCTTATCATCATTATTACATTTAAAAGCCAAACCTCATGTTTAACATTAAAGAAAAGAAAATTTTAAAAATTGTGTATAACACATGCTCAATTATTTGCAGTTGGAGAAAGAATCGTATGAAACAGGAATGTTATAATTTTTTTCAATAGTTTTATGTCACATCAGTATTCTTATCCTGAATTTTAGGATTTTAATTTGAATTTGATTTTTTTCAGTATAAAAATACTGAAGTTCAAGATGAAAATGTTGATATGGCATAAAACTATTAGAAAATAAATACAGATGATTTGGCGTCATTATTTCATATAATCCTTTCTCTTTGCAACTGAGGATAAACCAATTGCTGGTGGAGATTCGATTTTCATATTTATTTTCGAATTTAGTCATTTAAAAATAATAAAATAATAAAAAATATTTTGCAATTATTTAAACTAAATCAGGGTCGACCTAATTTGGGATACGAAAATCTTTATCTAAAGTCAGCCTAACCGAATCGAGCGGGCTACCCAATTTTAAGCAGATCTAGATAAGTGATGTGTTGATTTATACGTTGAAATCAAATTAAAACCAAGTTGCATTGAGAATAAATTTAAAATTTTAAAACGATATTATTAAATAGAAATAATCACCGACACAATAATTACGGGGAGCCCTCAATATGCTAAAGCCTTGATTTTTAGCAACAGTGCTAAGACAGGTAGGACGTGTTCCCATTTGAACCTTCACTCGTGTTAGTTTATCATCTTACACGTCATCCTAGAAGAAATAGAATAAATAAAAATAAAATTTATATATAATTAATTATTTTAGTGTAAATAATTTATACTATTATTTAAATATAGTAAACTTAACATTAATTTAGTCAAAAATATTAAAATAACCTTAAAATATTCAAAATAAGTTGTATTATCATGAGAGCTTTTTTGTCTTTTTAATAAGAAAACTGATAAAATTGCAAATATTAATATTTAAATAATTGACACCAATATTTACAAACCTTTTTACCACTTTAAATAAAATTTTATTTTAATTTTTATACATTTTAATTTTATTACAAAAATTTTTTACCCATATTATTTGTATATCTATACTATTTAAGTTAATTTTATAAAATCTATTACCCATATTGTTTTAATTTCCAAATTTTTATTATTTGGCTTTTTATTTTCTAATATATATATTTTAAAAAAGATATATATCTTATTTATATATATAGACAGAGATTTGGAAATCGACATAGGTTTAAATTATTGTCTGGTGGCTAATCATTATGTTGTTATATAATATAAAATAAAATACGCTTGGGCCGTCAATATCACAAAACACGTAGTAAAACTGACATTCATTACAAAACTTTTGTCTGTTTGTAAATTATTATATTTGGTCAGGGAAAGAAAAGAGCTTGTCCTGTCTAACAAATTCGGAAGATAATGCTAGGTACCAAAATGTCCGAACAATTAAAGATTTTGGATTTCAGAAAAAAATTTTGATTTATTATAAAATCATTCATTGATGTTTAAAAATAAAGTAGTATATTAATTATAATTTCAATTTCATTGTACCGCGTCACTGGTTAACTTGTTATATTATTGATGATGTGCACATCAATATTCAAATTGATTTGTTATTAACTTTTAATTACCAAAATAGATAACTGTACAAAATTTAAGTATTAAAATGAGAAATAAATATAATTCAAGAGTTAAATTATAAATAAGCAATCTTTCATAAATATTAACTTTTAATGGCTTTGATTAATAATTTTTTATATCAAACAGCCGTATAAATAAGCATGCGAGTATCACATGCTGGAGGATCATATAATAAAATAATTCATAAGTAGGTAGATGGGCAATAAATATGTTAGAACATATGATATGTGACCATAAATTTGAATTTTTAGAGAGTCGAATTAAATTTTATATTTTTCACGATAATAAAATATAATTTTACTAAATAATTTATATTTTATAAATTTTAAAAATTTAAATTAATTTTTATTGTTTTAAAAAAATTAAACTGTTAATTTATAACTATTAATTATAAATTTTATAAAAAATTTAAAGCAAACGGAGACCCTACCAAACCTTTCACCTTTCACTTCACTGCTGATTAATAATAATAGGTAGGAGTGTGAATATTATAAGTCATTTCACCATAAACATTATGTGAAAACGATTTTATCATGCTTACCAACCCTTTTGTTTGGGAAAGACACACGATTTTATCATGCTGACCCACCATTTTGTTTCGGACAGACACTTATCCTTCACATTTTTCCATTGTCCCAAAATAGTTGTAACTACCGAGTTACTTCTTTTTTTTTTTTTTTTACAATAGGACAAGTTATTTTTCATAAATTTCAAATAGTATTTTTTTCAAAAATGATAAAGTATTACCTTTATTGTAGCCATAGAAATAATTTTCTTTTTGTGAATTATAAGAGAAAAAAGTCTTAACAGAAGTAATTGGTGTAATTAGAATCCATGCTATATATGGTACAGTGAATAACTTAATTATTAGACTAACATACGAGTTTAACTACAAAAATAAATTTACCTCTAAATTAAAGGCGAATCTAGGAGGTTGGCATAGGTCCCGACCCCCCTAAAATAGATTATTGCTATTTAGATCTTTTAATTTTTAAAATTTTAAATTAATAAAGATAAAATTATACTTTAGCCCTTAAAATTATAAAATTCGATTAAAATCTTTAAAAATTATAAAGATATGGACTATAAAAATTAAAATTTTATTCATCCCCTAAAAATTATTATGTCTTCACTCTTACCCCAAATCTGTCAACACTATATATTGAAGATCTTTTAATGGTTAATTGCTAGTATTTGTTATTATTTTGTTCGGCTAAATATATGTAAAGAAAACATGAAATATGAATACCGATAGAGTTATAAGGATATATTTATATTACTAATATAAAAATTAAAATTTATTATAATTTAAAAAATATTTTTTAGTTTAAGGTTTTAGATTGTACTTGGATAATATGGATAAAATGATATAAGATTTTAAATAATTTTAAAAATTACATTTATTTTACTTTAAATTTATATTATAAAATATTTTGCTATGACTTATTTAAAGTAATGGTCAAAATCAAAATACATATCCAAAACTTAAATAACACGGATTTAAATTTTATTTTTCTCATCCCCTAATGTTATAATATATTTCTATTATTTACACATTTTATTCTTATTTGAATTCCATTTTTTTTCAGATTTTAGACTGTTTAATATAATTTAAAATTATAAAGATTTGGCTCTTTTAGTCTATTATTCAATAATAAATATTCAAATAATAATATTTTAAAAATGATTGAAAGATTGATAAACACCGGACTGATCTTTTGCATGCCTGGATGATATCTTCATTATGTCATTATAGCATAATTCTTAATTTTTATTTTTATATAATTTGTAGGCATCTTATTTTTATCATTATAGAATAATTTATTATTTAAATTAATAAGTTTTATCATTATAGAATAATTCTTAATTTTTATTTTTATATAATTTGTAGAAACCTTATTTTTTAAAACCATTGATTTGATTTTAATTGCTGGAATTAAAAGTTTATTTTGATATTTTTAAAATAAAACAAATGTCAGCTGGCCTCCATTATAAGGAGAGAAGAAGCATTACAACCCCTATCCGATCTCAATGATCAGAGAAAGATCAGATGCAATTAATTTTCTTGGAAACACAAACTGATAGAGAAAAACAATAAGCACATGGAATTTCTAGAAATCACAAGCCTTTAATCAAAATTTGATATAAAGATTAACAAGTGTTTGATAATGAGAATTTTGGGTTTTTAGTTGATATAGGTACAAATAAAAAATTGGGTAGTTAAAATTTTAAGTTGTAATATTTAGTGAATAGATGTTTTTCGAAGTTTGTTGAGCTAAAACTTTAAAAATAAAAAAATTGGATAAGTAATTTTTTGTCACAACTGATTAGGAATGAGATATGTAAATGACATATCTAATCATGCTTACTAAAAAATTATTATATTTGTCACATGCTTTCAAACTTAATAAAGGTATCAAGAGAGCAGTAACATCCATTCTTCTATTTTCATTTTCACCTCCAAAGTACAAAATAAATCTTAAAAAAAAAAAAACTCCACTAGATGCATTTCCACTCAAGAAGTTGAGCGTATGAGTACTAGTGAAATGATAAAAGTTCATAATGACATCACTACTAGTTTGATGGTAGCTAGACAACAACGTCGTGTTTCTTAAATATTTGTTTTTACATGTTTGGATATGTATCTATCTTTTGAATGTTTATGTATTCTTAATTTATTTTTAATTTACTTATGTACTTATATAATTGTATATTAATTGAAATATGCTACTTGATAAATTTATTTTAATTTACTTATGTACTTATATAATTGTATATTAATTGAAATATGCTACTTGACAAATTTATTCGCATAATTATCACTAATTTACATACTAAGAACATAACATAATTATCACTAATTTACAATTATATTGATACAATATTAATATTTATCAATTTCCACAAATTAAATTTGTAAATAAAAATAAAAAATTATTTATTTAAATTTAATGTTTACTTTTAATAAACTTTCTAGGAAAAAATTAGACATGTGAAAATAATTAATTGAAACAGGAGATGCACGATTTTACTTTGTCTTGATAATGGTTGAGAGATAATGTAGAGTATAAAGAAAACGTACAAAGTAGGAATTTGAGAAAAAAAAAATATATATATATATATATATATATATATTGGTGAAAAGAAAAACTTAAAAAGTCCTAAAATACACAAGAAGCTTTATCTTGTTGGGAAGCCATGGCCACCACATCAGGCGGAACTTCAAAATTTTGGAGGGAATTCCGCCAGGAAAGACCAATCTTCGCTAGTTGATCCGCTATTAAATTACGCTCCCTAGGGATAAGATTGATTTCCTACTGACCATCAGAGTTCATTAGTCTTTTAATTCTCCTGAGAAGAGTAGAGCCAATCTACTATTTCCTTTATGGACATGGCCTTAACCACTTTAAGGTTATCTGTCTGAATTTTGACCCTCTTGTACCCCTTGTTAAGTAAGATAATCACTCTATCAAGAATGTCCCAAAGCTCTGCTTCCAAAGGTGAACATTTGCCCAAATAATGCGTGAATCCTAAAATCCAATTGCCATCTCAATCACGAACGACGCCGCTTGTAGATGCGTTTCTAGAAACTCTAGCCACTACTCCATTAGAAGATAAAGAAACCCAATTTTCAGAACGATACTAGTGTGACTCAAAAGTATGGGAAAACCTTAGGGCCAATGATTAAAGTTGATAAACCGTAAAAGTAACATATTTTAACCCCATATTTAGCATGTTTTTGGATGATTTAGCCCTTGATTTATGTAAAAATGTGCTCTTAATCCTTTCTTTTCATGTTTTATACTCAGAAAAGCACCCGAGGACGAAAAGAACGAGAAACGGGCTTACAATGGGCCAATTTGGGCCAAAGTGGAAATTGACACGGCCTGAACTTCAAGCCACACGGCCGTGTCTCGTCAATTTACTTCACACGGCCTGGACCACGATTTACATGGCCGTGCTTCAATCAATAAAACTGAAACACGGCCTGAAGTCGATTTACACGGGCGTGTGCCATGGCCATGCCCCTGTCGTGGAAAAGAGGAATTTCACTCGGAAAAGGATACTTAGGGAGAAAGAAACGCATTCCAATAGCCTATATAAAGACCCTAAGTGTAACCTAAAAGAGGGCGGTCAGTTAGGCGATCGCTTCGGCCAAGCCGAGCGCGAATGCCGATTTGTGGGAATCACTCGAAGATAGCAGTTGATCCATCTCGAAGCGAGTTCTACTTAAAGCGGCGGATCTCTCCTTCAATTCCTTGAGGGGTTTTAGGATTTCTTATGTTTTGTTTTATCTTTTCTCTTGAGATGTTTTATTTTGTCATTATGAACTAAACCCTTCAGATACCTGAAGGGGATGAAACCTAGATGAATCTTGTTATTGTTTTCTGAACTATATGATAAACACTTAGTATGTGTGCTTATTTCTTGTGTTAATATTTTCGAAATATTGATTCAAGTTGAATGTGCTTAGATGGTGGAGCAAAAGTCCTTGCTTAAGAGTAGATCTAGCATAGTTAAGCGGAGTTGATCGCGCGCCTAAAGGTAGGGTGACGAGATTTTGCCGGATTAGGGTGAAACCTAATACGGGAGTCCATAGTTTGATTTACTGCTATTCTAAGGGGTTATCAAGTGAGAAAGATATTTTCGTTAATCAACCTAGGGTTAGACGTTATTCGCCTCGAGGGAGGGTTTAATGTAAATTAGGGAGTCTTACGAATCAAGCTAAGTGAATAAATCGTATGGTTCAGTGTTAGATAATAAGTGAAGTCTAGGTGGATTCTTCTTGAGGGTATCATCGTAATCAACTGAGTTTCTCTTCAAATTATTTTCTCAAATCCATTCTTTTTGTCTTTGCGTCTTAGTTTAGTAATTAATTAGTTAATTAAGATGTAAACAACCAAATCATTCAATATTTAGGCTAAATAATAGAAAGAAAGTGAGTATTAATACTTTTAGTTCCTTTGGGTTCGACAATCCGTATTGCCTAAACTATACTCTTGCTCGATAGGTGCACTTGCCTTAAGTCGTTGAGTTAGTTTCGAGTTCGATCATTCTCTTTATAAATTTTAAAACTCAACAATTCTAGGCGATTAAGTTTTTTTCGCGTTGTTGGGGAACTAAAATATTAAGAAAGATATATTTTTATTACTTTAGCCATTATTTTTATTTTTTTATTTTCACAATTTATTTTATTTTATTATTTTAGTCTTGCTAAATTTTCTTTCTTTTCCTAGCAAGTACCTCTAGTTTATGAATAGAAGGAACCTGACAGGACCTCTAATATACGATAGTGATATCGAAGCTACCGCTCGTAGGAATCGCAGAGAAATAAGGCGAGCCTTAAATTACCAAGAAGTCAAATCCAATCCTACTGAAGGGATGGATGAGAATAATCCACCACGAGATGTGGCAGAGAACAATGCTCCGCGTACTATGTATTATTATGCTAAACCTCATTTAACAGAAGCAGAATCTAGTATTGTTAGGCCTACTATAGCTGCTAAGAATTTTGAATTAAAGCCTAATACTATACAAATGATTCAACAATTTGTTCAATTTGATGGTTTGCAGGACGAACACCCGAACACTCATATAGCTAATTTTTTAGAGTTCTGTGATACTTTCAAAATAAATAGTGTTTCGATGATGCCATTCATCTTGATTATTTCCTTTTATTAAGGAATAAAGCCAAGCAATGGTTGAACTTCGTTACCACGAGGGTCAATTACGACATAGGACGGATGATGAAAAATTTTTATTAAAATTTTCCCACCGCCAAAGCAGGCAAATTACGAATGATATCTCTTCTTTTGTGCGAGATGAATTTAGAGACATTATCTGACGCATGAGAGAGATACAAGAATCTCTTGAGGAGATGTCCACACCACGGATTACCTTTATGGCTTCAAGTCCAAACTTTTTACAATGGTGTAAATCCCTCAATGAGGCAACTAATTGATTCAGTCACGGTGGAACCCTGAACAACAAAACTCCTAAAGCAGCCTACGAGTTTATCGAAGAGATGTCGCTAAACAACTATCAGTGGCAAGTTACAAGGACAAGGCCAATAAAATCAGCCGGAGTTTTCAACGTCGACGTAGTAACCATACTGTCAAATCAGGTAGAGATGATAAATAAAAAGCTTGACAATTTGTGTTCTTTACAGGTAAATCCGGTAATGCAGTGCGACGCAAGTAGAACCGTGGCGAATCCTGAGTATCCACCCTACCAACCAAGCACGAAAAACAAACAAACGAATTATATAGGTAATATTTTCAGATCTAATAATAATCCTTACAATAACACCTATAATCCATGTTGGAGGAATTACCCAAACTTTTCATGGGGAGGTTAAGGAGGCTAAAGAAATCAAGGAAATCAAAACCACAACCTTCTCCAAATTTCCAAAACCAGCCCTATCCACAGGAAAAGGAGCCGAGTCTTGAAGAAATGCTGAAAAAGTTCATGGCAGACACAGATGCCCATCTCTAAAAAATCGATACAACACTTCATAATCAAGAAGAATCGATCAAAGAAATCAAGAACCAAGTCGGGAACTTACTAAGTCAATTGGACTACTTACTGCAATAGTTTATGAAATACGGGCAGAAATCTTTTCTAAATCAACAGAGCAAGTAAAGGCAATTACACTGAGAAGTGGAAAGGAGTTAGTTGAACCAAAGAAAAAACCACCACATGAAGATAACAAAGCAAAAGATATGGGAGTTAAGGATGAAACTCCAGTACGGAAAGAAGATGAACCATCAATCCCATATCCAGCAAAGTTGAAGAAAGAATGATTAGATGCTCAATACGGTAAGTTTCTTGAACTTTTTAAATAAATACATATTAACTTACCTTTTGTTGAAGCCATTTCACAGATGCCGACGTATGCAAAATTCTTAAAGGAACTCTTGACAAATAAAAGGAAGCTTGAAGAAGTATCAACGGTGGAGCTTAATGAAGAATGTTCAGCCATCCTTCAAAATAAGTTACCAGCAAAATTAAAAGACCCAGGAAGTTTTACTATTCCCTGTTTAATTGGTAATTTAAATATTAAGAAAGCATTAGCTGATTTAGGTGCCAGTATTAACTTAATGCCTTATAAAATGTTTAAACAGCTAGATCTTGGGGAACCAAAACCCATTAGGATGAGTATTCAATTAGCTGACAGATCTATTAAATATCCTAGAGGAGTTATTGAAGATATCTTGGTAAAAATTGATAAATTTATTTTTCCTGTTGATTTTGTTGTGCTTGACATGGATGAGGACATTGAGGTTCCTTTAATTTTAGGGTGCCCTTTTTTGGCTACTGCTAAGGCTATTATTGATGTAGGTGATGGTAAACTTGCATTAAGGATAGGTGATGAGGAAATTATTATTCAAATCTATGACACCATGCGATATTTTAGAGAGCAAGATGATTCCTGTTATTTTGTTGATACCACTGATCATATTATTTGGAATTCATTACAGGAAATCATACATGACGACACGATGGAACTGCGTCTTACTCAAGAAGAGGGGGAAGAATATGAAGTTAATGAACTAAATCTAAATACATCGTCATCCAGGCAAACAGAAAGAGAAAGCATTGAAATTAGTGATGATTTCAAACAAAAACCCTCTGTTGATGAACCACCCAAATTAGAATTAAAGCAGCTATCGAAACATTTAGAATATGCATTCCTTGGGGACAATTCTATGCTACCAGCAATTATCTCTTCAGAATTGGATTCCAAGGAAAAAGAGAAGTTGATACAGGTACTAAGGAAACATAAAAAAGCTATAGCCTGGAAAATCTCTCATTTTGTACCCACAAAATTTTAATGGAAGATGAGTACAAGC
Organism: Gossypium rotundifolium; assembly: GCA_025506655.1. Classification (NCBI taxonomy): domain Eukaryota; kingdom Viridiplantae; phylum Streptophyta; class Magnoliopsida; order Malvales; family Malvaceae; genus Gossypium; species Gossypium rotundifolium. The sequence continues at coordinate 6,344,414 of CP106729.1, read as the reverse complement.
CATGTGTACAAACTCAGAGATGATTAAATCCCAACATAAAAGAAGTTATAAAAGTCGAGGTAATTAAACTTCTAGATGTTGGAATAATTTATCCTATTTCTGATAGCAAATGGGTAAGTCTTGTACAGGTTGTTCCAAAGAAAGGAGGCATGACTGTGATAGCTAATGAGAAGAATGAAATAATTCCCACTAGAACAGTAACAGGTTGGAGAGTCTGCATTGATTACAGAAAGCTGAACGAAGCCACTAGAAAAGATCACTTTCCTCTACCATTCATTGATCAAATGTTAGAAAGGTTATCTGGACATATGTATTACTGCTTCTTAGATGGACTCTTCGGCTATTTTCAAATTCCAATAGCACCTGAAGATTAAGAGAAGACAACATTCACATGCCCATACAGTACGTTTTCTTATCGTAGAATGCCTTTTGGATTATGTAATGCCCCTGCTACTTTTCAGCGCTGCATGTTAGCAATCTTTGACGAACTCGTGTAGGACATCATGAAGGTATTTATGGATATTTTTTCGATATTTGGTAATTCTTTCCATATCTGCCTTAAAAATTTAAAACGAGTTATAATGAGATGTGAGGAAACAAACCTTATTTTATATTGGGAAAAATGTCACTTTATGGTATAAGAGGGAATTGTATTGGGACATAAAATTCCTAGTAAAAGAATTGAGGTAGATAAAGCAAAGGTCGAAACCATAGAAAAATTACCTCCTCTTAGCTCAGTTAAGGCTATTAGAAGCTTTTTAGGACATGCAGGATTCTACAAAAGATTCATGAAGGACTTTTCTAAAATAGCTAAGCCTCTAACAAAATTGCTAGAAAAAGATGCACCTTTTTACTTTGATCAAGAATGTTTATATGCATTTAATATCCTTAAAGAGAAATTAATAAACGTCCCAATTATAATTGTCCCAAATTGGAATATTTCATTTGAACTAATGTATGATGCGAGTGACTTTGCAGTAGGTGCAATTCTAGGGTAGCGAAGAGACAAGCACTTATTATTATCTAAAGTCGTCGTTTACATTAACCACTCTGCTCTTTGTTATCTTTAACTAAACCCAATGCAAAACCTCGACTCATAAGATGGATTTTACTTTTACAGGAATTTGATTTAGAAATTCAGGATAAGAAAAGAGCTGAAAATCTTGCAGTAAACCACTTGTCTAGACTTGAGAATCCACACATAGAAGAGCAAAAGAGATAGAGATAAATGACTCATTCCCTACCGAATAGCTATTCTCCATCAGTAACTATGAGGCACCTTGGTTTGCAGATATTGGAAATTTTTTAGCTACTAATATCATACCAAAAAAGTTAACCCATCATCAAAAGAAGTGATTCTTTTCTGATGCAAAGAACTATTTTTTGGAGGATCCCTTTCTTTTCCGTATATGTGCAGACCAGGTGATTCGGAGATGCGTTACCAAGCAGAAGCAAACAAAATCCTAGAACACTGCCACTCCGGGCTTTCAGGAGGGCACTACAGTGGTGTTAAGACAGCACACAAAATACTCGAATGAGGTTTATATTGGCCCACTCTATTTAAAGATGCCATCAGGTATGTCACTTCGTGTGATAGATGCCAAAGAACAGGTAATATTTCTAAACGTGATGAAATGCCTCAAACTTACATACTATCATATGAAATATTCGACGTATGGGGTATTGATTTTATAGGTCCCTTCCCTAGTTCATTTAGGAATAAATACATCTTAGTGGCAGTTGACTATATGTCAAAATGGGTAGAAGCTGAAGCTCTATCTACAAATGATGCCCGGGTAGTAGTAAAATTCCTCAAGAAACTACTTTCTCAATTTGGAACACCTAGAGCCATTATTAGTGATAGGGGTACTCATTTTTGTAATGCTCAATTTGATAAAGTCTTAAAAAGATATGGAGTACACCACAGGATAGCTACACCACATCACCCTCAAACCAGTGGGCAAGCAGAAGTAGCAAATCGAGAACTTAAACGAATTTTAAAAAAATGGTTGAATCAAACAGAAGAGACTGGGCAGTAAAAGTAGATGATGCCTTATGGGCTTATAGAACATCGTTTAAAACACCCCTAGGGACATCCCCATACAAACTTGTCTACGGAAAAAGTTGTCATTTGCCATCGAGTTAGAACACAAAGCTTTTTGGGCTATAAAATTCTTAAATTTTGATTTTAAAACTGCAGGAGAGAAAAGAAGGATGCAGATGAACGAGCTAGATGAATGGAGAGCTAATGCCTACGAGAATTCAAAACTTTACAAGGAGGCCACAAAGCGACGCCATGATGCTCGTCTGAAGAAATCAAAATAACTCGAAGTAGGAGACTTGGTCTTGCTATACAACTCGAGGCTTAAACTGTTTCCTAGGAAACTGAAATCAAGATGGTCAGGGCCATTCATAATCAAAATAATTTTCCCCATGGCACAGTCAAGGTAACTCACCCCACTCAAGGCATATTCAAGGTAAATGGTCACCGACTCAAAATCTATAATGGTGAAGATGTTACAAATATGAGAGAGGAGCTTCAGCTCTGTGAACCTTCTTTTAGAACTAAAAATAGGGTAAGTTTAGCTTAAGACTTTAAAACGAGAGCTTCTCGGGAGGCAACTCGAGCACTAACTTTCACTAACATTATACTCTTGATTTTTAGCATCTAACGCCGTACTAATCAGTCCGATTAAGCACAGGTTTCTTAGACCACATGGCCTTACACACGGGCGTATCCATAGCTGTGTGGAACCCACGAGACAAAACACGGGCGTTCTTGTGGTCGTGCATGACAAAAGGTAAATTTTATCGACATAGGAAGGACACGGTCGTGCCTCACGACCGTGCTAAGATACTGACTTTCAAAACACGGACAGGACATGGCCATGCTTCATAACCATAGGGACATACTGGCTTTTCAAACATGGGTGAAACACGCCCGTTCTAAACGACCGTGTAAAAAAGAACACGGGCGTGTCCATCTAACCACGACCGTGCCCAGATACCTGATCGCACCCAAAATTAAAAATAGCGAAGAATACGGGCACTTTAAAATAGAGCACGGGCGTGGTACCTGACCATGCCTCCTCCCCTATTTAAGCAATTTCAACCGTCCCTTTCCCCCAAATCAACCCTAAAAAAATTTTCAGCCTCCTTCCTCCTAAATTCCAACTACACCCATACCCTCCGCCACCCAAAACCTCCTTAACTTCTTTTTCTTCCCTAAAACCACACTAAAATCATCCCAGCTTTGCACCACCGTCGTCTTTGCGAAACCCCACGACCTTGCCACCACCTGCTCATGCTAAAAAATCCCTCCACCACCGTGCTCACCCCGTGTCCTGCAGAAATCCACCACTACTACCCTTGGTTACCTCCATTAATCATTTTTAAAATTAAAATTTGGTAAATTTCATATTATTTTGTTTTTTTATGATAATTTTTATTTATTTTTAATATTAAGCATGACTTATCTCTTTTTAGAATTCATTTTAGAACCTATTTCAATATTTCGTTATCTCTAGACTAATTCATTTCATATGAATGTCATATATATTTGCAACCTTATTTTAGTTGTTATAGTAAAATTTTTTTAGCTTTTTATTATTATTGTTAAGACAGATTTCATATTTTCTATTGAATATGTTCTTTTACAAATTTTCATTTGAATTGGTTGCTTATAGTGAGAATCATCGTGTTTTGCCTCGAATATCTCAGTATAGATGACAACTTGGTAGAACTATTACTTGAATACTCATTTCTTCATCAGGTACAATGTCATCAACAAGAGGAAAGAGAACAACGACCACAGGTTTGAAAAGCGAAAGGACCCACTCATCCTCGGCGGTGCCTCTTAGAAGTTCGACCTTTGTTTCCTTCAATTCAATAAAGAAACCCAGGAAAAATGATACAAGGCATTCCGGGAAAGGCCTCTAGGCACTGGTAGGTACATTGACTGGAACGCCTTGGAACAGGTCGGACTGGCGGCTGATATTTGAGTATTCATCTCGACTGAGCTGTGGGAGGATTTTTTTCAAGCCCACATTCTTGGAGTTTACTCTAGAATTTTGCGCCACCTTTACCCTACAAACAGTGATGGCACAACACGACGATTCGCCACGATCCAATTCCATTTAGGCGAAAGGTCAGACGATTGAGCGTGCCGTAATTTGGGACGACGCTCGGACTTTACACTAATGACTTCATAGAAGAGAACGATCTTCTCGACCTGGACCGTGAATTTTACCGCACCCCCGCTCACTACTGAGGTAACTTGGCCCCCAACAAGGGCAACTACGACCTTAGTCACTCCAAGGCGACAGCCCTAGTCGCCACTCTGAGGTACCTCCATGCCACCTTAGCTCATACTATTACAGGACGACGCGAGAGCACTGGCGAGGTGAACACACAAGACGTCTACTACCTCTGGTGCATGTCAAAAGCGCACGTCTTCGATCTTACATACTTCATAGCCCATGCGATTCAGCACCAAACAGAGCAACATAGGAAGGGGATTCTTTCAATGGGGTCATATATCACAAGATTGGCGTGACACTTTGGGCTCCTCAATACCGAGAACGAGATCTCCTCATTAGGATGATCAAATATCGTCGTGGGACCGACCCCCTCAGTACCGACTAGCTACGGATGAGGAGGTGCCCGAGGACATTACTAATGATGTCCCACCAGTCTCGAGCCAACAACCATCCCATCCGGCAGCCTCGATGGAAGATATCTATACACGCCTCACCTAGTTCGAGCAGTACTGTACTTAACAGTTCACTGACATCGCTCGACTTTTGATGGGATCGAAGCCACCCTTCAACAGATCTGCCATCACTTTCATATTTCATCACCAACACCTCCACAAGATCCGGGATGATGAGGACCTTTGAGTCCTTTTTATTTTTCTACTCGTTATTTTAAGTTTTATTTCTTTTAATTATCTTAATTTAAACATTCCCTATAGACATTGATAACTTTTATTATAATCATTGGTTATCTAACCTTCGAGTATGCCTAACACATGTTTATTTACACCTTCGATATGTCTAACTGATGACTTCGCAGTTTCAATTTACTATTATATAAGTCATCTTTTACAACCGCCTCCTTCAACTCATCTTTTACCACGGCCACTTTCAACTCCCAGAGTCATCCAAAATTCAGGAAGTGTTACTTCTCCCCTTCTCTTTTGATTTTATTATTACATTATTATTTATCTATCTTTGTACATTGAGGACAATGTACATCTTAAGTGTGGGGGTAAATGTACCTAACTTTTACATTATTCTCAAAACCCTGAATTTAGTCTTGTTTCTAAGTATTTTTCTCATATTATTAATTAGGGTGAAATTTCTAATGATTTATGATTTTTATTAATATGTTTTGTATTAAGTCATTGATAATTGTCAATTGATGATTAACATTGAAGAACACCAGAGAATCAAGCATGATAAGTCTATTTTTTTAAGAATAAAAATTTTTTTAGGTTGTTGAACTAAATTTGAATATTACCTTGAAGTTTGAAATTTACAGGGATTGATGTTAAAAATACCCATAATTTTTGTGAGATTTTAGCCTTATAGAGCATATATTCTTTTTCATGCTCACTTTATTGATTATGAGTGTGTCAACACTGAATTGTTATTCTAGAACTTGCCTCGATTATACATGTCAAGACCACATTTTTGATTTGATATACTGAGATGATAAAGGCACCTAGGTTTTAACCCACTCGCTCCACTAAAAAGCCTACCTTCATAATTGACCCCTAGTGAACCCTTTTTAATCCTAACAACCCTTTTTATTGATTTACCCGCTAATATTAACCCAAAACCCTTTGTATTTGTTATCACCATTCCTTTGACTATCCTTCTATCGAGAATTGATTTGATCAGTTGCCTAATTACTTTATTTCAGTTGATATAGTTCTTTCTTATATTATTTATTTATTTAGTTTGTTCTTGAAAAAAACAAAGTATATTCATTATTAGTTCTATATTCCAAGAGCTTGTACGTTTAAATTCAGCATCTTGAAGAAGAAGCTCGTATAATTAGTATTTTCATGTGATGTAATTATTCAGATTATTAGTTCAATTATTTTTCTAAAAGTTGGGTAACTTGTCAATTCAATCTCGATTCTAAACCTTCTAATTCAGCCTTTATCCACCCCTTTAACCCAAGCCCCGTTACAACCCTGTTAAAGACCTTTTGATTTGTGTATCATCTCATTTTACAGTGGTGGAGATTTGATTTTCAGGCAAGCCTATGGGATTAACTTTTCAGGTCCGACTGTTGAGTGCTTAATTGTGAACCTTAAACATTTTTGAGTGATTTGAGTGAATCTTTAGTGAGGTTGTCAATCCTTGTCGGTTTTGAATCAAAGGTAATTATTTAGATAAGGGGAGACATCTATGTTTTCATGCTACAAAATATATGACTTAGAATTGTTTGAATCTTTAGGAGTTTTTAAGTTAAATTATCCATGTATGAATTATCTATGAATTCTATGAATTATGATGAGGCATTACTAATAGGAATTATGAATTATGGAAAGTACATTTTAATTGTAAGTTGAGAATTTTTGCTTGAGGACAAGCAAAAGCTTAAGTGTGGGGGTATTTGATAAACCGTAAAAGTAACATATTTTAACCCCATATTTAGCATGCTTTTGGATGATTTAGCCCTTGATTTATGTAAAAAGGTGCTCTTAATCCTTTCTTTTCATGTTTTATACTCAAAAAAGCACCCGAGGATGAAAAGAACAAGAAACGGGCTTAAAATGGGCTAATTTGGGCAAAAGTAGAAATTGACATAGCCTAGACTTCAAGCCACACGGCCGTGTCTCATCAATTTACTTCACACGACCTGTACCACGATTTACTGGGCCGTGCCTCAATCAACAGAATCGAAACACAGCTTGAAGTCGATTTATACAGGCATGTGCCATGGCCGTGCCCCTATCGTGGAAAAGAGGAATTTCACTCGGAAAAGGATATTTAATGAGAAAGAAATGCATTCCAAGAGCCTATATAAAGACCCTAAGTGTAACCTGAAAGAGGGCGGTCAGTTAGGCAGTCGGCTAGGCCAATAAGCCGAGCCAAAGGCCAAATTTGTGGGAATCACTCGAAGATAGCTAGTTGATCTATCTTAAGAAGCTGGAGTTCTACTCAAAACGGCAGAACTCTTCTTCAATTCCTTCAGGGGCTTTTAGGGATTTCTTATGTTTTGTTTTATATTTTCTCTTGAGATGTTTTATTTTATCATTATGAACTAAACCATTCAGATACCTAAAGGGGATGAAACCTAGATGAATCTTGTTATTGTTTTCTGAACTATATGATAAATACTTAGTTTGTTCTTAATTATGTGTGCTTAATTCTTGTGTCAATATTTTTGAAATATTGATTCAAGTCGAATGTGCTTAGGTGGTGGAGCAAAAGTCCCTGCTTAAGAGTAAATCTAGCATAATTAAGCGGAGTTGATCGCGCGCCTAGAGATAGGGTGATGAGATTTTATCGGATTAGGGTGAAACCTAATATGAGAGTCCATAGTTCGATTTACTGCTATTCTAGGGGGTTATTAAGTGAGAAGGAGATTTTCATTAATCAACCTAGGGTTAGACGTTATTCGCCTCGAGAGAGGGTTTAATGTAAATTAGGGAGTCTTACGGATCAAGCTAAATGAATAAATCGTATGGTTCAGTGTTAAATAATAAGTGAAGTCTAGGTGGATTCTTCATGAGGGTATCATTGTAATCAACTGAGTTTCTCTTCAAATTATTTTCCCAAATCCATTCTTTTTGTCTTTGCGTCTTAGTTTAGTAATTAATTAGTTAATTAAGATTTAAAACAACCAAATCATTCAATATTTAGTGTAACACCCTAAATTAGGGGTTGTTGAAAATTTAATTATTTTCCCATGTGTGTGTGCTTGAAGAATTAAATTATAGGATTATTTGGCATGTTTTAGGGTCTAAAAATAACCCCGAGCTAGGCCTGACCTAGTATTAAAAATTTCTTTTAAAGTATCTAAAAGGAGGGAGCTAGGTGAGATAGGGCTTAAATAAAATTTAGGAGAAGCATGACAAAAAGAATGGGCTTGGCACAATTGGCTTGGTGCGTCTAAGGGTTGCAAGGGAGGTCTTGGGTTCGATTCTTGGGAGTTGCAAGGGGGAAATGTTTTTCTTTTGGGTTTTTAGGCGTTAAAGTGAAGAGGGCTTTAAAGAAATTTGGGCAAGGTTTGAGCATGAAAGTCCGGTGGTTGGAGTGGCTTGGGCTCCACTTAAGAGTTTAAGTGGCGGTCTCGGGTTCGAGACATAAAGGACGCAAGGAGTTTTATTTTTTTTGGGTTTGTTTGGGCGTTAAAGAAAGGCGATTGGAAGGTCTTAAAAGATTTTGGTGTTGGAGTTGGACATGAAAGTTGGGTTGGCTAAGTGGCTACCGTGTGCCACTTAAAGGCTTGAGGTTGATGGTATGAGTTAAATTCTTTGGAATGGATTTTTGGCTTTTTATTTTTGGGGTGATCGGCTAGGGAGGTCTTATAAATAAATGAAGGGGTTTTATGGCATGAAAGTCTAATGGGAGAAGTGGCTACGGACGTTGGAAGAGAGGGCTAGGGCGTGAGGTCGTTGGTTCGAATCAAAGAAGTAGCACTTTGGTTTTATTTTTTTCTTTTTGTTGCTGGCGTGAAGGAGGGGGTGATGGCTGCTATTTGGACTCTTTAGATGATAAAGATAAGGCTTATTTTTCTTCACTTATTAATTTGGAAGGGAGTAGTATTAGTAGTTAAATTTCATTTAATTTGTTAAAGAGAGATTAAGGGATAGAAAGTAAGATAAATTATGTTTTATTTGTGATAATTAGAGGCTAGAATTTATCACCAACAAGAGGTGTTTGCTTAAATTTGGACTCCTTGGAGGTCATCCATATTTGATTTTATTCTGATAAAAAGTGTCAAAATCCATCAAGTTCTTTTCTTGTTTTCTCTCTTCATTGTCTTTGAATTCTCCTTGATCTTTAGCAAAATTCTTCAAAATTTCCGACTTCTCTTGTTCCTTCTTAGCAAGAATACACCCTTTCTTCTTCTCAAATTTCAGCCCTTCATCTTGTGCTTAGGTAGAATCTCACATCCCCAATAAGGTCTTTAGATTTTCAATAAGTGTGGTAAGGGGTAATCATCTCTTTTAGAATTAAGGTTATGGCCGAATGGCCTATGTTTCATAATAATGTGTTTAAACTGATTGTAGGGAAGCCATAGCCATTAAGGAAAGCTTTCGGGATTTATTCTCCTAAGGTAAGTTGGTAAGTGAATGGTTACATTCGGCCAAGGGTCCTCTTGTTGAGAATTAGTGCCTAAAGTTAAACTAACATGTGCCATGGATTTAGGGACTATTCGGCCAAGGCCAATAAAGGCTTCCGGGATTTCGATTCTTCCTTGGTAAGTGATTAGTAAGATTTGGCCAAGGGCCATATTTGGATTAAAGGTGCGATTAGTCCTTCGGGATTTCTTTTTGGCCGAATAGGTCTAGGGTACTAATTTTGGGTGATTGGCCGAATATAGGTCAAGGAATAAAGCACTAAAGATCGAAAACTTCGGGATCTAGGAATTCCGGTAGAAACAGGTGTGTAAGAACTCACTACACACTGTATTAATTTACATGATTATTGTTGTTGTTACTCACCTTTTTGGTAGTGTTTTGCTTATGGCCAAGCATGGATTCCGGGTAAGTCCCCTAACTTGTGATTTTTGATATATGATTTGCATGCCATCACATGATGTTAAATGCTATGACATGATATACGATAATTGATATATAAGCATGTGATGGTGAGATTAATGAGAGGAGGGGGAAGATTTTATGGACTGTCGCCAGTGGTTTTGACCACAAGATGGGTTGGCCCCATCAAATTATTTGTGACCTATGGTCATCGATGGTTTTGACCACAAGATGGGTTGGCCCCATCGGTTTATTTGTGACCTATGGTCATCGTGGTTTTGACCACACCGATTGATAATTTGCGACTAAGTCCCGGTGGTTTGGTACCACCGTGGTTTTGACCAAACTTGATTATTTGTGACCTATGGTCATCGGTGGTTTTGACCACACGATGGGTTGGCCCCATCATTTGATTTGTGACTCTAAGTCATCGATGGTTTTGACCACCGGTGGTTTTGATCACAGGGGTAGTTAAGGAGTATGGATGGTTAGGTTGGGTTGCATGTGCATGTTCATTAATGACTTGTGTATGAGTTGTATTTTCCGGTGGGGATTTACACTTGAGTCTTGGTGACTCACCCTTCCCTAACATTTTGCGATGAGTAGAACGCGGAGATGGAGCGGAGGAGAGGACTCGAGGCGACCATGCTTGTCGAAGGATTTAAATTTGTTATCGTTAAGTTTATTTATTTATTTTCTAAGTATTTTTTAATTTGGGATGTAATAAGGCCGCTAATATTATTTTGGATGTTTATTTTACTGTTTTATTTTATTATGTTACATTACAAATGATATTTATAAATATTGAGTAAATCGGTTAAAAGTAATTTTTTAACTTAATAACTTTTACGAGTTTTCAAAGAAGTTACCATCGGGTAACAAAATTTACCAAGTCACCATTAACTCAGACGATTTTAAAATAATACTTGATCAAACGTTTTCTAAGTGTTTATCAACCCACCCATGTTTATAAAAGCCCAACTGAGTTTTCAAACACCATTTTAAAACCTTAGACATATTTTAACAAAATTTCACTTGACACTCAAGTTACTTCAAACTATTTTACTCGTGACATACCGGATCCGGTCGGGACTCATGGACCGGGTTTGGGGTGTTACATTTAGGCTAAATAATAGAAAGCTTGAAGTTGATTTATCTGAGCATGCCATGGCCAGTGTTCCATGTCGTGGAAAAGAGAATTTCACTCGGAAAAGGATATTTAGGAGAAAGAAATGCATTCCAAGAGCCTATATAAAGACCCTAAGTGTAACCTTGAAAGAGGCGGTCGGTTAGGCGTTCGGCTAGGCCAATAAGCCAGCGTAAGGCGATTTTGGGAATCACTCTAAGATAGCCGTTGATCTATCTTAAGAAGCGGAGTTCTACTCAAAACAGCAGAACTCTTCTTCAATTCCTTCGAGGGCTTTTGGGATTTCTTATGTTTTGTTTTATATTTTCTCTTGAGATGTTTTATTTTATCATTATGAACTAAACCATTCGGATACCTAAAGGGATGAAACCTAGATGAATCTTGTTATTGTATTCGAACTATATGATAAATACTTAGTTTGTTCTTAATTATGTTTGCTTAATTCTTGTGTCAATATTTTTGGAATATTGATTCAAGTCAAATGTGCTTACAACTAAATCATTCAATATTTAGGCTAAATAATAGAAAGTGAGTATTAGTACTTTTAGTTCCTTTGGGTTCGACAATCCGGTATTGCCTAAACTATACTACTGTTCGATAGGTGCACTTGCCTTAAGTCGTTGTCAGAGTTAGTTTCCAGGTTCGATCATTCTCTTTATAAATATTAAAACTAGACAATTCTAGATGATCAAAAGTCTTAAAATGTTATGCCCAATTGATTGAGAACTTGATGAGATTAAAGGACGTCCATTCAGTGTTTTAAAATATGAACAATTTCGGTTCTTCCAAATTTTCCAATCTATTTTCCCGAAAAGACAAGACCAAGTAATTCTTGTATCCTGCAATTTAATATGACAACAAAGATTAGTTTATAACCATGTTTGTAAAGGTTTAGAAAAAAACCTTGATTGCTTTTTAGAGGGACTACAAGCTTCCAAGCCTCCTTGTCGAACGAACAGTTCCTAAGAACATGCATGATATCTTCCAAATCATGACCACATCTTGGACACGCGCTGCTTTGCCCAATTCCTCTCCTGACTCTTTCTGAATTAGTAAAAATCCTCTGAAGGACGAACTCTCTGCGAACCTTTATGTAAGAGTATGCCCAAAGATCAATCATGAGATGGTTGTAGTAACATACTTGATTTACCATGTTTATTAATATAAAGCGTTGTCATTATTATTTTAGTTTTTCTTTCTGTGTGTACAAATAAACTGTTTTATAATAATGTCCTGAGAATAATATGATTATTCTTAAAAGATCCTTAGTCAAGTATTATTGTTGACTAGGACAACAATAATGCATTAAGACTAACATGTAGTTGATTGATGATAAAGAGTTGTCATTGATATGGAATGTCAAAATCAATGCATGAATATGTGTGTTAGAGAACAACATATTGGATTGACCCGCTATGAGTATGTTTCTTGGGTTTTTATGTAATTGTCACAACATTACTCATAGTGATTAATATGTATATGATCCTCAGACTTGAGATCATCATTATCCCAACATCGTGAGTTATATATTTTTTATACAGTCAAACGTACAACGTAACAGGTTGTTCTACAAAGGCTAGTGTTGGATATATCACAATCTATGTAGAGGGATATGGTTGATCAATATAGGATAAGTCCCTCCTACATAATAGGAGTAATATCTTAGGCCACTTGATTGAGTGAGACTAGAAATGCATGGCCATGCTCAAATAAGTTGATATGAGATGCCATACTAATTTGTATATCATAGTCTACTCAAGATATCAAGAAACATGGGATGGACTATGCAAGTGTGACTATTCCATAACTTGTGTTCGTTCCAGAGATAAAGGACTTAAGGATTGATGCATGAAAGGTTAATCACAAAAGGTTATGTCGAATCATGACTTCTTGTAACTTAGGTAGCAATGATACGTTGCTAGATGCCACTCATTGTTTGTAACATTAGAATCGTTCTAATATTACTGCTAACATTACAAGAACCTACAAGGTCACACCCTATGGTTGAAATGAACGGAATAAAACATAGTTGGTATTGTATTTGGTTGTCACATGAATTAAATTAATTAAAGAATTAATTTAATTGGACAATCAAATATTGAATATATTATATATGTACAAGGATGTTGTACACATAATGAGAACATAGTTCTATTAATATATGAATTTGGTTCAGATATAAATTTAAATAAATATAGTTTATCGAAATCCATATTATAATTAATGTAATTATACTTTTCGGATATAATTAATGTAATTATAATTTTGGTTAAAAACTTTATTATATTTATTTAATTTTATGATTCATTAAAGATATACCAATTATATAAAAGGTAATAAAAGATACAGACCTTATAAAAAAAACCCTAAGAGATTGCTTGTTAGGTCTAGCAGCCGTCAAGCAAATAAACCTCCAAAAATAGTTTTGGAGATTTCTTCCATTCATAGTCAAACCGGGTAGATTACGTAGAGGCCGACATCGAAAAAGGTTGCGGCTTGGTTCGACAGTAGATCAAAATTCTTGTTGTCGAGGTGTCACTGTCTACTCAGATTGAAGTTTGGTAATTTTGAAACCTTTATTTCACCCCAATTCGTTCCTCACATGGATTCATGGTTTGGATCGCCGGAATTAATTTTATTTTGCTGCGCCATGGGGTGTTGACGTTCTAACACTTTATACTTCTAAATTGGTTTCTAAATGTTACATTTGGGTCTCCAAGAGTTTTCCTTTAAAGACCAGTAAGCACTCTGAATGGAAAAAGTACCTGCCCTTGAACTAGCCCAAATAATTCTATCCTCACCTCCAGGATGGGCGGGGAATACTAACAATGCGCTTTATCATATCATTTGATAACCAAATGCGAAGCATGTCCACATTCCACAAACCATCCTGCGGAACCTAATCTTTCAAAGTATTGTCCAAATTGAGACTATCCTGAGCGGGCACGTGATTAAGCAGAGGCCCAACATCAGGTATCCAATTGTCTTTCCAACCTCTGATTGTATTTCCATCACCAACAGACCACATGAGATTCTCATAAACTAGCGCCCATACCTTAGAGAGGGACCTCCAAAGATGAGAGCAATGACTTTTCTGGATAGAGACAGGAAGTTGGCTTTTCCACCCATATTTTGAATGAAGGACTCTTACCCATAAAGCATCCGTCGAGAAACTAGATTAAAATAGATTTTCATAAGGAAAGAGTTATTATGGTATTGAAGGTGTCTAACACCAAGTCCTCCGCAAGTCCTTGGTTGACAAATGAATTCCCAACCAACCAAAGCAGATTTTGGATTATCAGCTGAACCCCCCAAATGAAATGTCTTGCTATCCTTTCTATCTCATCACACACCCCTTTTGGAATAGCTAATCATTGTATGAAATAGGTAGGAATAGCGAGAGGTGCCGATTGAACAAGTGTAATGCGCCCTGTAATGGAAAGTTTTGAGCTTCCCAATTTTGAAGCTTTCTCTTCACTTTGCCAATTACAAAGTCTAGGGTGCTCTCGGTAACACGGTCGTGAAGGAGAGGCTCCCCCAGGTAACTTCCAAGATTGAAAACCTTCTGGAATCCAAAAAACTAACTTATCTGATCTCCCACATTAGGCTCAACACTTTTAGAGAAAAACATGCTGCTCTTCCTTTCACTGATCTTATGAACAGAAAGATCACAAAAGCGTCTAAGAATTTCTTTTAAAATAATAGCTTGATCCATATCCGCTTTGCTAAAAATAACAAGATCATCTGCAAAGAACAAATGGGATAAAGTCGGACCCGATCTAGATAACCGAATAGGAGACCATCTGCCAACGGACATCTCTGATCTGATGAGATGTCCTAACCATTCCATACAAAGAACGAAGAGGTATGGCGATAAAGGACATCCCTGTCTAATCTCTCTTACAGGTCTAAAGGGTCTGGATGGGACTCCATTCCAAAGAATCTGCATAGTGGAGGAGGAAATAGCGTTCATAATAACCTTCTTGATTTTTTCAGGAATTCCAGCTGCAACTAGGGACACTTCTATGAATTCCCAACTAACTCTATCATAAGCTTTTTCCAAATCTAACTTAATGGCCATCCACTTACTTCCAATCTTCTTGCTACGCATAGAATGGATCACCTCTTGAGAAATTATGATATTATCAGAGATATTCCTCCCCGCAATGAACCCTTCTTGTTCTGGAGAAATAAAATTCGAAAATACAACTTTGAATCTATTAGTGATCACCTTCATCACCAATTTGTACATAATCGAACAAAGACTGATTGGCCGAAATTGGCTAAAGTCTTCCAACCGGTCCTTTTTTGGAATGAGCACAATAAGAGTATTGTTGAACTCCTCTTTGATTCTGTTACCAATAAAAAATCCTTGAACCCATTCATAAATCGCCCCTCCAACAAGATCCCACTGACTTTGGAAGAAATGCGCATGGAAACCATCACTTCCCGAGCTTTCAGCGAGCCATGTAAAAAAGGGCCTTCTTGATCTCATCATTCAGCACCGGCTTATTAAGAAAGTCAATATCTTGCTCCTTGAGGCAGGGAAAGATATTGGATGGGATATCAGACATAGGTCTTGAATTTCACCATACAACTTCTCAAAAAAACTAACGACCTCTTCACTAAGAATAGACTAATCTGCACACCATTCTCTATTATTGTTGCGTAAGGCCAATATATGATAAATTTCCTTCTTTGAAGTGTGAGACTATGGAAAAACTTAGTATTTCTATTGTAACATCCCTAACCCGTATCCTTCACCGGATTAGGGTTACGAGGTATTACTCAACTAACCACCATGTCCATCCATTCATATGAATTATATTACTTAAATAATATTGTCACAAATAAGCAAGTCATCTCAAAAATAATATCATTTGCATAATTATGTGTTTTTGGATTAAATTGAATGAAAATATATTTGAATAAGCTTAATTTGGAATTATTTAGAACAAGAACAAAAAGAAACGGGATTAGATCGGGAAAAGCGAAGTTGAACGAATAGCCGGGAAACCCTAATCCGTCAATTTTCAAGGTAAGTTTTTAAGCAATAGGATTAAATTGAATTATTTTTATACTAAAACGTACATGTACAAGTGAAATAATAGAATTAAATTAAAAATGCCGAATGAGGTATGTGGGATCATTAAGTGTGTTAGCCGAATGTGGTTAGTTATATATGTATATATGTTTATACATTGATTAATTGGGTTGGTCGAATATATGTACTTGTAATAATGGATAGATAAATATATGGAAATGGAATGAGAATAATGTTGGTAATTGAATATGCTGATATGTATGTATATGCATATTAGATGATGCCGAATGTGATGACATGAGATAAGAAAAATGAGATGTTAGTGAGCCTTTGAATGTATGTGTACATATGAATGAATATGAAATCATATGTGTATTTGGAGTTGAGGAGAAAATGGGTTAATGGGCACTATGTATGCGAGTTAACATACCGAGCACTGTGTGTGCGAAATCGGTTGAATGGCACTATGTGTGTGCGAGAAATGAGTAATGGCACTAAGTGTGCGATACATTACCGGAAGATGGCACTATGTGTGTGTTTTATCAAGTAACGGCACTAAGTGTGTGATACGTTACATGAATTTGCACTAAGTGTGCGGGTTTGCGAAGGTATTAAAGATATCAACTAGGGAATTGTATTCAATGTGATGGAATGAACAGGTATGTGATTCGTGAAACTAGCAGGGTTAGTATTAATATGGTAAGTGAAGTTAGCTTATGAAATTTGAGATATGTTATGTGGATTGAGATTTCGATTATGTTTTGAATGTAATGATGTTGCATAGCTTTATATGATATTTAATAAAGAATGCATAAATATTTGGTTATGAAATTTACCAAACATGGTAGATATCGAAGGGTGACTTGATATTTATGTATACATGAAACTACGGTTATGAGGTTGAGGATAATCATGTTAATTTGATTTTACTTGTATGATGTTTAATTTCATTCTTATCATTGCTTAAAACTTACTAATCTAAGATAGCTTACCGTTGGTGTTCATTTGACTATTTTATAAATTTTAAAGGCTAGCTAGTGCTCGGGGATCTTCATCAAAGTCAATCGCACTATCACCCATCTTTGGTATTCTATAAGATGTATCTCTTTTGAAACTTATGGCATGTATAGACTATGTCTTTTGGGTTGTGTTTGAAAAACTTGTAAATATATATATATATGCCATGCGAAAATGGATATACTTCTTTATTTGAGTTTGGTTTGAACTTGTTAAAGTATGGAATTACTATTTGAGTATATTATTATATATATTAAATGCCTAGCTTGGAAGCTATTTCATAATATGTACATGTGAATTTTGAGTTTTCTTGAAATTGGTTGAATATGGTATATAAGACATTGGGTTGATAAAATATATTGGCATAGTTAACTGAATGTACTAACGTGAGTAAACATGGATGAAATATGCCACAATTTGTGTTTGTGTTTATCAAAGGTGATACATTAATGAGCAATTTCATGTGTACTCATTTGTAGATGTTCGGCCATAAGAAATAAATAGCCAAATCATTGATGTAATATTTAACTAAGGTATGCTTATGATGTAATATATTTTTGTAATGAACATTGCTGAATGTGACAAGAAATTATGAGATAAATGAGTTGATTGAAATTTGTATATATGGTAAAATCGCATGAGGGATAAGTACATAGGTCTATGTTATAATTGTATGTGGTATAGAAATGAGGAATGAACATGTTCGAAAGTGATGCATATGTTCAGCATTGATATATGTTTAAACATGTCGTTGATAATAAAAATGAAATAGATAAACAAGTACCATTTTCCTATTCGGTCATTTCTTTAAAATGACCAAATGAATAGTGTTTTGTTATTTGAATGGAATTACTTATTTTTAAATAATGCAAATGATATTATTTTTGAGATGACTTGCTTATTTGTGACAATATTATTTAAGTAATATGATTTATGTGAATGGATGGACATGGTGGTTAGTTGAGTAATACCTCGTAACCTTAATCCGGCGACGAATAGGGGTTAGGGGTGTTACACTTTATTAGTATCAGAGCTACAATTTAGTCGGTTCTTGGACTAATGTAACACGTGTGAGTCTAGCTATACATGCCATATTTTATAATGTGATAGTGTGATAACTTATGACAGTGAAATGTGCTTACTTCTTTCATATAGTAAATGGATCATAATCTCGAGCGAGCTATAGCTGACGATGTCGAGAGCGTGTCACCTGCTTCCGCGCAAGGGACCGCGCCGAAGAAATCTCGACCAGCTACAATTAATCCCGATGAGGGGGCTAAACAAGCCTTCTATAGCATGATGAATGATTGGTTCAACTAATATATCCGGACCAATCCGGCTATTCAACCACCACCGAATTTGAGCACTCCCCTTGTAGTACCAATAGTACCCCCGATCGTTAATTCTAAGAGAGTAAGCAAGCCTCCGGTCGATCGAATTAGAAAATACGGGGCTCAAGAGTTTGGAGTCGAAGATGTTGATGCTGAGTGAGCTAAATTTTGGCTCGATAATGCCATTCGTGTTTTCGATGAGCTATCATGCACACTTGATGAGTGCTTGAAGTGAAGGGAATGAGTTATCTGGGGCTTCTTTCAGACGGAGTTCCGTAAGAAATACATCAGTTAGCAATTTATAGACTCCAAATGCAAGAAATTTCTTGAGCTTAAATAGGGTCGTATGACCGTATCTGAGTACGAGCGCAAGTTTGTGAGACTTAGTCACTATGCTCGCGAGTGTGTTTCGTCCGAGACTGCTATGTGCCGAAGATTTGAAGAAGGGCTAAACGAAGATATAAAACTACTGGTTGGCATTCTTGAAAGAAATGATTTCGTAGTACTTGTTGAGCGAGCTTGTAAAGTCGAAGAGTAAGGGAAAGAAAAATGGAAAGATGAGTTTGAAGCTAGAGACTTCCGAAAGAGATTTACGGGTAAATTTCCTCAAACATTAACAAAGAAATTTAAGAATGATAGTAGCCGATCTAAAGCTAACATAGGGATCTCTATACGAGAATGACCACCAGTGAGTTCACGAACTACCTCGATTGCTAGTGTTGGCAATGCCCGACCGAATAAGCCCGAGTGTCAACAGTGTGGTAGACGACATTTTGGTGAATGTTGGGGTAAATCTAACAATCATACTTGCTACAAGTGTGGTTCACAGGATTATTTTATTCAAGATTGCCCGGAGATAGCTGAAAAGGATAATACTCAGAGTGCGAGACCGAGCAGCACTGCAGCTAGAGGTAGACCATCTCGTAATGTGAGAGGTAGGAGTGGCACTCAGAGAGGGACTTGGATGCGGCTATTCGATCAGAGGCCCGTGTACCAGCTAGAGCTTATGCCATTCGTGCCAGAGAAGAGGCTTCATCTGTAGATGTTATCATCGGTATATTCACTCTCTTTGATACTAGTGTAATTGTCCTGATTGATCCTGGTTCAACTCATTCGTATGTGTGTGAAACATTAGTAACCAACAAGACTCTACCTATTGAGTCTACTGAGTTTGTGATTCGGGTTTCGAACCCCCTGGGTCGGTGTGTGCTAATTGATAGAGTATGCAAGAGTTGCCCTTTAATGATTCGAGACTCATGTTTTCGGTTGATTTGATGTTGCTACCATTTGATGAGTTTGATATTATCCTTGGTATGGATTGGCTAACCGTACATGATGCAGTAGTGAATTATAGACGAAGGACTATAGATTTACGGAGACAGAATAATGAGATAATTCAATTGAATCTGCGGATTTGAAAGGGTTACCAGCAGTGATATCTTCGATGTTGGCTCGACAGTATTTGAGAATGGGTTGCAAAGCTTATTTTGCGTATGTGATTGACAATAAAATAACCGAAAAGAAGATTGAATCTATACCGGTTGTTTGTGAGTATCCAGATGTATTCTCGGAGAAATTACGGGATTGCCACCTGTTCGGGAGGTAGAGTTTTGGTATTGAGCTAATGCTAGGGACAACTCTAATTTCGATAGCTCTGTATAGAATGGCACCGACCGAATTAAAAGAGTTGAAAGCTCAGTTGCAAGAATTGACAGATAGAGGTTTTACTCGACCGAGTTTCTCTCCCTAGGGTGCGCCAGTCCTATTTATGAAAAAGAAAGACGGAACTTTAAGAATATGCATCGATTATCGACAACTCAATAAAGTGATTGTAAAGAATAAATATCAATTGCCACGTATTGATGATTTATTTGATCAGCTTAAGGGAGCTTCGGTATTTTTAAAAATTGATCTGAGGTCAGGTTATTATCAGTTGCGAGTTAGAGACTCGGATGTACCAAAGATTGTTTTTCGGACGAGGTACGACCATTACGAGTTTTTAGTGATGCCATTAGGACTCACTAATGCCCCTACTGTTTTTGATGGATCTGATCAATCGGTATTCAAACCGTATTTAAATCGGTTTGTGGTTGTTTTCATAGATGACATTCTGATCTATTCGCGTGACGAAATCGAGCATGCACCGAGCACTTGAGACTTGTGTTACAGATTTTGCGTGATAGCAGTTGTACGTGAAATTCAACAAATGTGAGTTTTGGTTTAATGAAGTTAGTTTCTTGGGGCATGTTGTTTCAGCATCGGGCATTCAAGTTGACCCGAGTAAAGTTTTGGCTATATTTGATTGGAAACCTCTGAGAAACATTTTTAAAGTTCGAGTTTTTGGGACTTGTTGGATACTATAGACGCTTCGTGAAAAGGGTTTTCTATCATTGCATCTTCGATGACAAAGTTATTACAGAAAGACGTTAAATTCAAGTGGTCAGAAAGGTGTCAGAAGAGTTTTGTTCACCAAAAACCTTGCTAACGGAAGCTCCAGTGCTTGTTCAGCCAGAGTCGGGTAAAGAGTTCGTTATCTTTAGCGATGCATCTTTAAATGGTTTGGGCTATGTTTTGATGCATGAGGGTAAAGTTGTAGCCTACGCCTCGAGACAGTTAAAGCCGCACGAAAAGAATTATCTGACTCACGATCTTGAATTGGCTGTCATAGTTTTTGCTTTGAAAATATGGCGTCACTATTTATTCGGTGAGAAATGTCACATTTACTCTGATCACAAGAGTCTAAAGTATTTAATGACTCAGAAGGATTTGAATTTGAGACAACGACGATGGTTGGAACTATTAAAGGACTATGAGCTCGTGATTGATTATCACCCGGGGAAGGCTAATGTGGTCACTGATGCACTTAGTCGAAAGTCACTATTTACTCTACGTGCAATGAATGCAGATATAGCTATGACTGATGATGGTGTGATTAGTATAGAATTGAAAGCGAGACCACTACTCGTACAATAGATCCGCAAAGCTCAAGAGGTTGATAATGACTTAATAGCAAAAAGGAGTCAATGTGGCTCGAGTGCTGATTCAAATTTTCAGATAGATGCTGAAGAATGTCTAGGGTTTAAGAATCGGATATGTGTGCCTAAAAACCTTGAGTTGATTCGAATGATTTGTGATGAAGCTCATAATAGTAAATTGTCGATTCATCCAGGAAGTACGAAGATGTATAACGACTTGATACAGCATTACTGGTGGCATGGTATGAAATGAGATATTTCAGACTATGTGTCGAAGTGTTTAATATGTCAACAAGTGAAAGTCGAGCATTAGGTGCCGTCCGGACTACTGCAATCGATTATGATACCTGAGTGGAAATGGGATCGAGTCACGATGGATTTCGTATCTATGTTGTTGTTGACGCCGAGTAAGAAAGACTTAATCTGGGTTATTATAGATAGATTGACGAAATCGGCCCATTCTATTCTGGTACGTACGGATTTCTCACTTGATAAGTTAGCTAAATTGTACATATCTCAGATCGTACGATTGCACGGAGTACCTATTTCTATTGTTTCGGATAGAGATACGGGGTTTATGTCGCGGTTTTAGAAGAAACTGCAAGATGTTTTAGGTACCAAATTGCATTTCAGTACTACTTTTCACCCTCAGTCGGATGGTCAATCCAAACGTGTTATTCAAATACTCGAGGATATGTTGAGATGTTGCATTCTTGAGTTTGAGGGTACGTGGAAACGATACTTGCCTTTAATTGAATTTGCGTACAACAACAGCTTTCAATCGAGTATCAAAATGGCACCTTACGAAGCTTTGTACAGTCGTAAATGTCGTACACCTCTATATTGGACCGAGCTAAGTGAAGGCAAGATACACGGGGTTGATTTAATCAGAGAGATTGAGTAGAAAGTAAAAGTAATCCGAGAAAGTTTAAAAGTCGCGTCAGATCGTCAGAAGTCGTATGCGGACTTGAAAAGTAAAGATATAGAGTTTCAGGTGGGCGAGCAAGTATTTTTGAAAGTCTCGCCATGGAAAAAGATACTTAGATTGGTCGTAAAGGAAAAGCGAGTCCGAGATTTATTAGACCGTACGAAGTTATTGAGCGTATTAGGTTAGTTGCGTACAGACTAATGTTGCCATCTGAGTTGGACAAGATTCACAATGTTTTTCATGTGTCGATGCTTCGACGATATAGATCCGATCCTTCTCATGTTATTAGTCCATCAGAAATTGAGATTCAGCCTAACTTGACTTATAAGGAAGAACCGATTCATATCTTAGCTCATGAAGTGAAAGAGTTACGAAATAAGAAAATCTCGTTGGTTAAAGTAATGTGGCATAAGCACAGGGTTGAGGAGGCAACCTGGGAACTCGAGGAATCAATAAAAGAACGCTACCCACATTTATTCATTGGTAAGATTTTCGGGGACGAAAATCCCTTAAGGGTAGAGTTGTAACAGCCTGATTTTAACCCTAACCAAAAGGTGGTTTTAGGACCACGAATTCGAGTCAAAAAAATATTTTAAAAATATTTTTTGTGTTAATTATATTTGATTGAGCATGTGCTAAAATTTCGTGAATTTATTTGACCGTTTGTGTGTTTAATTTAAAGAAAAAGACTAAATCGCATAAGTGATAAAAGTAACCTTTATTTAAATTGAGTGATTAAATTAACTTGTCTTCTTTTGTATGAGTATTTAAGTTGAAAATTTACCTTCTTAAAGTTTAGTGGACGGCAATATGTCTTTATAATATATATATGATGTTTGTTTTATATGTTAAATATATTAATGATAAAATAAATATTATAAAGGCATATTATAATAAAACAAAAAAGACAAAGCATTTTGCATGTTCATCTTTTTGTTCTTGGGACCGAAACTAATAAGAGAAAAGAAGAGAAAAGCTTCAAAGGGTTTCAACACTACTTAGGCTTGATTAAGGTATGATATAGCTTTAGTTTTTGATAATTTCTATATTTTTGAGATTGTTGCTTACTTTACTAACAAGCCCATGTATTAATATTGTACATTGATGATGTTTTTGAGATATGCCATTGATGATATGTTGAGCTTTGTGATGATTTATGGTATTAACTGAAAGATTTGAGCTAGATGAACATACTTTGTTCTTGAGTTTTTGATGAATTTAGTTAATTAAGGTTAATTTGTGAAAACATTATTTTGAAGGGTTAAATTGTGAAATTTATGAGAAATATGGACTTATATAGTCCCTAGGAAGATTCGGCTATGCATGTGTGTGGATAAATTTGCTGTATTTTGTGTTTTGTACAAATAGGACTAAATTGTAAAAGTTGTAAATGTCAAGGGTAAAATGGTAATTTGTATAATTATGTGTTTTTGGATTAAATTGAATGAAAATATATTTAAATGAGCTTAATTTGAAATTATTTAGATCAAGAACAAAAAGAAAAAGAATTAGATCGAGGAAAGGCGAAGTTGAACGAATAGTGGAAACCCTAATCTGTCGATTTTCGAGGTAAGTTTTTAAGCAATAGGATTAAATTGAATTATTTTTAAACTAAAATGTACATGTACAAGTGAAGTAATAGAATTAAATTAAAAATGCCGAATGAGGTATGGGGGATCATTAAGTGTGTTAGCCAAATATGGTTAGTTATATATGTATATATGTTTATGCATTGATTAATTGGGTTGGCCGAATATATGTACTTGTAATAATGGATAGATAAATATATGGAAATGGAATGAGAATAATGTTGGTAATTAAATATGTGGATATGTATGTATATGTATATTAGATGATGCTGAATGTGATGACATGAGATAAGAAAAATGAGATTTTAGTGAGCCTTTGAATGTATGTGTACATATGAATGAATATGAAATCATATGTGTATTTGGAGTTGAGGAGAAAATGGGTTAATAGGCACTATGTGTGCGAGTTAACATATCGAGCACTGTGTGTGCGAAATCGGTTGAATGACACTATGTGTGCGGGAAATGAGTAATGGCATTAAGTGTGCGATACATTACCGGAAGATGGCACTATGTGTGCTTTTTTCAAGTAACGACACTAAGTGTGCGATACGTTGCATGAATTTGCACTAAGTGTGCGGGTTTGCGAAGGTATTAAAGATATCAACTAGGGAATTGTATTAAATGTGATGGAATGAACAGGTATGTGATTCGTGAAAACTAACAAGGTTAGTATTAATATGGTAAGTGAAGTTAGCTTATGAAATTTGAGATATGTTATGTGGATTGAGATTTCGATTATGTTTTGAATGTAATGATGTTGCATAGCTTTATATGATATTTAATAAAGAATGCATAAATATTTGGTTATGAAACTTACCAAACATGGTAGTTATCGAAGGGTGACTTGATATTTATGTATACATGAACCTACGATTATGAGGTTGAGGATAATCATATTAATTTGATTTTACTTGTGTGATGTTTAATTTCATTCTTATCATTGCTTAAAACTTACTAATCTAAGATAGCTTACCGTTGGTGATCATTTGACTATTTTATAGATTTTAAAGGCTAGCTCGTGCTCGGGGATCTTTATCAAAGTCAACTGCACTATCAACCATCTTTGGTATTCTATAAGATGTATCTCTTTTGAAACTTATGGCATGTATGGACTATGTCTTTTGGGTTGTGTTTGAAAAACTTGTAAATATATATTCATATGCCATGCGAAAATGGCCATGCTTCTTTATTTGAGTTTGGTTTGAACTTGTTAAAGTATGGAATTACTATTTGAGTATATTATATATATATATTAAATGCCTAGCTTGGAAGCTATTTCATAATATGTACATGTGAATTTTGAGTTTTCTTGAAATTGGTTTGATAAAATATATTGGCATAGTTAACTGAATGTACTAACGTGAGTGGACATGGATGAACTATGCCACAATTTGTGTTTGTGTTTATCAAAGGTGATACATTTATGAGCAATTTCATGTGTACTCATTTGTAGATGTTCGGCCATGAGAAATAAATGGACAAATCATTGATGTAATATTTAGCTAAGGTGTGCTTATGATGTAATATATTTTTGTAATGAACATTGCCGAATGTGACAAGAAATTATAAGATAAATGAGTTGATTGAAATTTGTATATATGGTAAAATCGCATGAGGGATAAGTGATGCATATGTGGTATAGAAATGAGGAATGAACATGTTCGAAAGTGATGCATATGTTCAGGATTGATATATGTTTAAATATGTCGTTGATAATAAAAATGAAATAAATGAACAAGTACCATTTGCCTATTCGGTCCTTTCTTTAAAATGACCAAATGAATAGTGTTTTGTTATTTGAATGGAATTACTTATTTCTAAATAATGCAAATGATATTATTTTTGAGATGACTTGCTTACTTATGACAGTATTATTTAAGTAATATGATTCATGTGAATGGATGGACATTGTGGTTAGTTAAGTAATACCTCGTAACCCTAATTCGATGACGAATACGAGTTAGGATAGTTACATCTATCCCCAAACTAGAGCCAATCACACATCACATTTTGCCTCCATAAGAGCTCCTCATGGTTAAGCACACTCTCCAATTCATCCCGAACCTCCATCTCCAAAGTAGCTAATCTCTTGGAAGACAACTGATCCATGGCCTTTTGTATGGTCCCAAGAGATTTCAAGAGCTTCCTTTTGTGAGTCCCTAAAAAACCATAGACGGACCTGTTCCAATTTTTAACGTCAAAAGTAAATTCAGATAATGATTCAGCCATGTTACCTGAATAGTTCCATTTTTTGGAGACCAAATCCTTAAAGTTAGCATGCTTCGTCCATCCTGCAAGAAAGCGAAACAGTCTCCCTCTTGGAATACTTATCTCAGGATTCGTCTTAAGAAGAATAGGCCTATGGTCCGATTTAATATGAGGAAGATGGTAAACGAGTGTGTGAGGCAAGTCCGAGACCAAGCATCATTAGCTAGGGCTCGATCTAAACGCTCCGATGTATTCCCTCTTTACCAGGTGAAAGATGGTTCTATAAACCCCAGATCCTGCAGGTTACAAACATCAATAAAATTGCCAAATAAATTACATCGCTTACCGGTTGTGCGATTACTTTTTTTTATCATGGGAAGATAGAATGGCATTAAAATCTCCCAATATCAGCCATGGTAAAGGGTCTTGATGCACCACAGTCATTAAATCAGCCCAAAGAGATTTCTTCTTGGTTTTGTCAGGACTGCCATAAACAACAAACACAAAAAAGCCATTATTAAAGTTATTGCCCTGAACATGAAGAAGCATGAATTGAGGATGGTTATGAATAATACTAATGGAAATATAGTTCTTCCATCTAACCCATATTCCACCTGAAAAACCAACAGACTCAATGCGGTGGGACCGCTCAAAGTCCAATTTATCAATAATAAAATTAGCTTTTTTACCACTAACTCTCGGCTCCAAAAAACATACAATATCCGGTTTATACTTAAGATTATACTCACGAAAAGCTCTGAGAAATTTGCTACTTGCACACCCTTGACAATTCCAAGAAAAAATAGATAAATTAGAATTCATGAAATAATAAACAAGAAAATAATATCAAAACTATAAACCAAAGCACTTAGTCAAAGAACCACAACGAAGCAAATTAAATGTTGTTACCGATTCGGGCCAGAAGCTACCGACTCCACTTTTTTAATCATGGTAACAGTTTGAGCCAGTCTAGTCATAGAATCACTCAAAGGAATTTTTGAATGATTTTTTATTTTAAAATTATTCCCTTTCCCATACGTAATTTTATTAATTTTTCTAATTGCCCGAATACCTCCCTCCTTACCTTCCATTATTTTACCTGCAGTTTGATTTTTGTTACCTTCCACCGCCGGACCTTTCCCTTTGAAGGAGACGGCCGTATGTCTGTTATTAGAACCATCCAAAGAATTAACCCTCTGCATTCCATCAATATTTGGTGTTATAGAATCCGACTTGGTTGGCATAATAATTCCCTGATCCATATTAATAACCTGATTTTCAAATACAGGGTTAAAACGAGAATTATTAATATTATTGGCATTCAATAAAGAAACATTATCATCTAGCTTATCATTTAAAATAAGAGCAGAGAAATTCGGGAGGAATCTTCCTGTTTTGTTATTGGCCTGGCCTACTTTGGAGATACTATGGCCCATCACTTTATTGGCCATGACCACATCACTCCATGATGGGTTGACGTTAACTCTATCTTCTAATGGGCCTGGTGTTGCCCCAACAATAGCGCCATCAATCAAAGCCCGATTTGCTGGGTCTTTGATTAGACCTGACTTTTGGATTTCCAATGAACCATTTGCTTGAATAATTGCTCCCAGCTATACTCTTTTATTAGCCTTAGTGTTTTCCTGCTGTAAAAGAGTTTGCACCCCAGCATTAACACCAACTTTTGACACGACCTGAAAATCAGCTATTTGCTCATCACCTTCCTTGTTTATCGTTCCCCCATTTCTCCTTTATTCCCGAAATTTGTTAATGCTTCAAATCTAGACCCTGACTTTCTTTTTCCCTTATTTTCTTTTTTAGAAAACTAAGTAATTCATGAAGTACTCAGTGATTTTCTTTCAACTATCATCCAAGGCCCGTAAGCCTCACTATCTCCTCCTTGCCCCGCTACCGTCTGAATATCCTTCCCCTTAACGTTTTTCGGTATGGATTCTATTTGCAACAACGAGCATATTTTTTTGTATGATCGTACTTTCCACAAGTGAATCAGATGGTTGGCAACGGTTCATCACAAGAACTTGACCAGCCAATGGTTTATTCAAGTTGATGTACACGGCCATTCTAGCGAATCGTCCTCTAGTTCGGCTATCGGTGTTGAAGTCTAACCTAACAACTTTTCCAATAATCCCGCTATTTCCTCAAGGATTTTCTTATTATACAAAAATCCCGGGAGGCATGGTAATCTTATCCAAGCTAAAACCATACTCGGGTAAGGTTGTGAGGGATTAAACTCTTTTGTCCAAGGCTGGACTGTCAAGTATTGTCCGTAAATCATCCATGTCCCTGGGACAAAACCTTGGTGTAGTCTTCCACCGAGTGGAACTTGGCCAGATAGTAGCCATTCTCGATATTCATTAGGTGAAAAGGCTTAACAGGGTTCCAAAGATTATTGATTCGGTTGGAAAGAGCCCCGTACGCGATGTTCCTTCCAAGTAATTTAAGAACTACCGTTAGTTCCATTTCTTTGAATAGGATTTGTTGTATTCTCCCCGAAAAATCAATGGCCGAAATACCATTAACAATAGATCTATGAATGTCTCCCTCCAAAACACAAGATCTTCATCTTTGCTTGTGCGGGACAAGCTTGATTCATCCTCATCAGATCCTCCTGGTTTACCCCCCAGAAATTTGTCCTTCCAGGATATTGTAGGATTTGAACGAGATTCAATCAACATATTCATGTCTTCATCTCCTATTCCTTCTTTAAGTCTTACTTTTTTCGTGTTGCGGTCAACTTCCGGTCTAGATTCGACCCCAACATCATCTTCTTCCAAAAAGAACTATTGACAATGGTCACCGGAGAATTTTTAACATTTTGCAAAAGTGTTTATTTTTCCTTCCAATATTAATAATAACTATATTTTTTAAAGCAATATATATATATATATATATATATATATATAAAGACAAAACATGTGTAATTAACTGTTGCTGAAATTGACATTTAAAATACGTGGAGAATTAATTACCACTTATTTTACTGAGATTATATAAATTCTAGTTCACAATTGCTCCACCCAATGTAAACCAATTTTAACATAATTAACTTTTGACTTGACTGTTAATCTCAATTAACATGTACAAGTGTCGTTAATTAAGTTGTCAATTGGCATACATGTAACTATGCCAAGTAAGGTTGCTTTCTTTATTTATAACTTTATAGTACTAATATATATCAACACAAATTCTATAAAAAATATATTTTCTTAGTGTTAGAATCGTAAAAATAAAGTTTGATATAAAATTTTATTAACTAATATTTATCATGTTAAATCATTAAAGACAAAATTAATCGTAAAAATGTATCTACCCTCATTGGTTTCTTGGAATATTTGATTTTGTAATTTTGGTATTTCAATGTGGCTTTCTTTTTCTAAAAATAAGATATTAAAAGAAGTTTCTAATCAATTCATCAACAATTAAAATTTAGTTATTAGAATATTTACACATATTTAACTTATATTTGATTTGATAATTAAAACCTAACAAACTGTAACTAAATTAAATCTTTTAATTTAAATTAAATTTTATGATAATAAATAATAATATATAATTATTATTATATACATTATGTCGACATTTTTCGGAACATAATGGAGGACGTCTTTAAAATAGTATGGCAATATTTTGATGTGAGCGATAACGACAAAGTTGAGTGTAGGTCATGATAGAAATCCCAATCTTAAAAGGACCACAGAAATTGTAAGCATCACAGATGCCATTGAAACCACATGTTTATCTGAAACATAATTTTTGGGAAAAGGGGTGGTCTAACATGGACGAGTCACGTTAATCGAAGACGCTTTTTAATATTTATTTATGGGTAAATTCACAACACCTCACTCAATTATAGTTAAATTATCTTTTTTAGTCATCCAATTATTTAAAGTTTCAAATTCATCATCCAATTAATTGGTTTTGTTCTTTTTATCCTTTCTCGTTAATTGTCTAATGGAACATGTGACTAACTATTATTCCATTGTTTTTCCTCCTTTTTTTTTAATTGAAATATATTAAAACATAAATATTCAATATCCGTTAAAGATTTTGATATTTAATTGCAAATTTTAGTATCTATAAAAATTTTTGGTGTTTGATTAGGAATTCTGATATTATATTAGAAATATTGGTACAATCTATTGGTTCGGACACATAGGTGGAAAAAGAAAATTTTGATATACCAAAATATATAAAATCTTTCAGTAAAAGTTGTAATATCTATTACAGATTTTAGTATTTGATTAGAGATTTCGATATCCATAAAAACAATTTTGATATTTGATTATAAATTTTAATAACGATTATTAAAAATATCGATAAAACCTTGCATACAATATAACTTCCGTCTCACCCAAGTTTCCTTCAATTGAATTTTTTTCCTCACATACCTTTCTAGGTTACAAAAAATTTGAGAGGAAGGCAAGATTTTCGAAATATGTGCTTAAAATAGTAAATTTTAATTTATAATTTTTATAATTTATAAAATTTTCTTTAATAATAGTGAATTTGTATTTTGATCCTTTTAGAAATGATAAAATTTAATTTAATTATTTAAAATTATAAAATACAAATTATTAAAATAATAAAATTATATTTTTACTATTATAAAAATATACAATTTAATTATGACCTTCCAACAAAATTTCATGTTCCGCCATTGTATATTAGATAGGTGTGTTGTGTTTGGTTTTATTTATTTATTTATTTTAGTTTCTTCAAAATTTTGGGTTTAGTGTGTTTTTCATAAAAAAATCAATATTTATTATCAAAGTTTTTTTTAAATGGTTTATATATTTATTGTTTGAGGAATGTTAATTAATTGAATGGAAATTCTTGGGTTTAGGGGTTTTTTCTTTTTTGTAGAAAAAAAGACCGTTTAAAGTGAAAAATTCAAAAAATTACACTAATACCTCAAAGTAAGAACATAATTTGCCTCAATTAAACTTCTAGCTGATTGCGATGGTTCTTCAAACCAATAAAATTTTGTGGAATTAATCATCGTACACTTGGCCATATGATCAATTATTGTATTTTACGACCTCAGAATGTGACGAACAAGGACCTTTCAATTCTAACTCAATAAATGATGAATAAGACGCATTTTACCTTTTTTTGACCAGAGTTTATAATAGACAAACAATTAATATATATATTTTCTTTCAATTATAATTAATTTTATCTCATAAAATACATTTTTTTTTTCTAATATCTTAATCTAAACAAACCGTTCAATCTCTTTAAAGATCTAGTGGTCTATTTAAGTAAATTTTGACTATATTAGAAGACGGAATTTAATTATTGCTCGTTTTGATTCTTGTATAAAGAGTCTTAAATTTATTGAGAGTAAATAATAATGTAACATGACAGTGAAGATGAGTACAAACTTGGAGGAGGAGATCAGTGTACCCGCGAAAATAACACAAAATATAGACAATAATACAATTTGATGTGCTGCAATAATATTATTTAGCAACACTTATTTCATGCAATTTATACCTTTCAATTAGATTGAGATGCTATTTGGAATTCCCTTGCCAGAAATGCCATCTCCACCTGTTGGATAAAGCAAATTATAAGGAACATTGACGGTACCAACCCTGTTCTTCAATGTCTTGTCTCTGTTCATCTTTAAGATTTCCCCTTCAATTTCAGCAAGTCTCTTATTGAAAGCATCCGAAGCTGCTAGGGGAATTGCATCGGTGGTCCAGTTGGGGGTTCGTTGTCCAAGATACACCTCATCCGATGCGTGGTTCGACAGCGTTTCGAGCACCGTAATGACGGTCAGGGATTGTAGCTGCGAAGACATGGTTCTAAAGAAGACCTTCTCAGGGTTCTTTTCAAGCGCTGCATACGCAGGGGTGCCTTTCTCAGGCATGAACCTTCGGCTTAGTGTTGGGCGGTTGGGGAAGTAGCCTCCGTAGGCGTATTGTCCGTAGTTGACAGCTGCATGGAGTGCAGAAGCGATCCATATGATAATGGTGCAAGATTGAATCAGGTCTTCAAGGTTCTGCATTTTAGGCCACCATGGATCGTTTTTCTTGTCACCATGACCCACCTCTCGGAGTTCCTTCCACCAGGCTTGAAGTTCAGGGTCCCGTTGAACCATTTCATCGGTCTTGTAGTAGAATGAGCAGTAATCTCTGACCCATTTTTCAATAGCAAACCAGATCTTCAACCCATCAACAGCGTATGGGTAGTCTTTTATCAATAGTCGGTCAAGGTCATCCAGAGAATTGATATCACCATCTGCAATCCCTCTGATAAAAAATAGAAAACAGAAGACCATATAATTTCTATGAAAACATATATACTATAAATCCCTGGTTAATTTTTTTACTAAGATTATTATAATACCTTTTCTTGAGATCATTGGGCAGAGCCTGATCCATGAAATTCCAACTCTTGTAAATTACAGAGGACATCTCTAGAGAGTATTTTCCAGGACAAAATGTCTTCTCTATAATTCCATTAGCATTAATGAGCAATTCTCTAGCCAATGCATTAATAGTCATGGTGTCACGGAAGTGAGGATGGAGAAGCTTATAAACTGGATGAACCACACTCAGCTGTCTGTTTGTTGCAATCACGAATGGCTCTAGCACTGCATGAGTGTTCAACCTGACACCAAATCAAAAACACTGCCTATGTAAGCTTCAAATGCATATACGTATATGTAGTCTTCTTTGGCGCATGTATGTCCTTACCAGTGGCTCACTAGCTGATGGTGACCAGAATCATTCACATTTACAAAAGCTTTAGCAAGCTGCCAAATCCAACCCTCAACTCCATGTTCAGCTGGAGTGTATACTTTGCTAACGCATCCAATTTTATCTCCTTCCATTTTTGGCAAGCTCAATTCAATGGCCACTGGCTTCAATGTATTATCCCCTCTCAAGAACAGAATTGTCCTAGATGCATATGTCTTTGCTTCTGTATACTCGTTTATCGTCTTAAGGTAAGGCATAATTGTGTCGTGATGATCCAATATAAATAGCCTTTTACTCGTCAGTGCCTGTGCCACGTCCATAGATCATTAGCGATATACCAAGAAATAAAGAAAAAGATATATATATATATATATAATATTACCTCTTCAACAGTAAGTCCATCTAAGTTATACTCAATGTCTTGTTTGGTTATTGAACTGTTTTGATTAACATACACTTCAGGATCTATGTTGCTCACTGGAGGGAATTCCTGCAATTGATTTCATAGTGTTATAAGTTGAGATATACAAAATAATATCTAAACCCTTTACATATATAAAGTTTGAGTGTTTTTTGTTTCCTAATTTTGCTTTTAATGTCAAACTTCTTGTAAAAGATTCGAGGACTTCAACAAAAGTCGAAGGGTTTGAGTAAGAATATAAGCTTAAACAAAAAATGAGGTCCGTTATTTTTTTGAAAACATTTATTTTAATAGTTTTAGTATAGTTGATGTATTATATTTTTTAAATTTATTTTTAAATAAAAAATAATTTAATAAACCTTAATATGAGTAGGTCAGATCGGATTCGAGTTTAATATTTTTAATTTGAATCGTGCTTGAGCAAATTTTTAGGCCTTTTTTAGGTCAAGATCGAGCCTATAAAACAAATTTAAAATTTTATATCAGTTCGACTCGAACACAATCCGACCCGACCCATGATCAAGTCTGATATAACTAGAAATAGGTAGCCTCGACCACCTAATTAAACGTCAGGCCCTGTTGGTTCAATTCAAATCCCTTTTATACCCTTCATTAAGTCAACAATTTATTTTTTAATCTCTTAACAAATTTAATAATTCAGTTTATGTAATTTTATAACAAATACATGGCTTCGCCCCCTAATTGGACGAAAGTGATTGACTGAGTTCTTTTTTACTAAGCTTACTTTGAGAAGCTGAATAAGAAGAGGGTTCAATCCTGCAATCATTTCTCTTCCAAATTCCTCATCCGTCCTCCATGCAATAGGATTACTCCGATCTGCTCCCAAGTAGTCAACATATTAAAATACATACGTACAAACAATAGGACTACTCCGATCCTCTAAATAAACACATGCATGCATGCATGGAATATTTAATAACACTAAAATTTGTTCACCTTGAATCACTTGAGGCACTGGATATTTTAAGAGCAGTTGGCCATCAGATCGGAAAAACTCCTGCATCATCTCCAAAGGGATGTTACTAGCGATTTGATTGATAAGATCAGAAGGAAGTGGGATTCCATTGAAGTAGAGATTGTCCACGTCTTTAAACGAGTCAAACTCATTAGGCGTAAGATTAACATAAGCTTCCAATAATGGAATGATTTGATTAACTAAGCCCTTCAGATTAAAAGCAATAAAGTCCGATAGCTTCAAATGACCAAATTGCTCATCTCGTGGGACGTAGATGTTTAGAACTTCCGGTAGAAAAACCCTGCTCTCAGTGTTTGGATCTATGAGCAGGTTAAGAAAAACGTAAGATTATAGATATTTCCAGTATACTCAATGTCCAAAAACTTTATCCGAACCTGTTTTGGAAGGTGGCCTGCTGGTTCTTCCTCTCCGAGGATAAGGATACTGTGCGGAACCTCCAAGAACCGGACGAGCGAGGTCTGCACCGTTATCGGGATCACCCAAATCATTGTACAAAGCATAGTCATAAACACGATCTCCTGTTTTCAGCTCTCCAGACCCATCCCCTCTCAAGGCCTTTAGCTCTTCTTCTCTGTATTTACGCAGCGCTGCTGGCATCTCATGCGGAAGATATGTCTACAAAACGAATTCTGCTTGAATACGAAACCGGGTTTAATTCATTTGATTCATAATCATCAAATCATGTTTAATACCTTGTTAGCGAAGAAGATTCGTGGTTGTTTATATTGTTTATCAGGATAAACCCACGAGTTGCAAACAAAATGAATTCGACCTTCGCCAGGAACATCTTCAAGAGTAATTGTCTTTAAGAAAAACTCAGCCGCATGATTATTTCGTAGGATGATAGCTCCAGGAACTCCAAGCTCTTCATCCCACTCAAATGAAACCTTATACAATGAATCACTACCAGCCAATGGAGGAGTATATGTCAGGTTCCAATACTCCAATGCCTCTAATTTCCCCAGCTTTCCTCCATTTTCATTTGCTACAGCACAACAATTTTGATTTCTTTTAAACATTATTATATTTATAATTTCAAAAAAAAAAAAATAAAAGGTGTTGGCAATGAAACGTACCAGGATCAGTATTTTCGGCACTGACGAGCTGGAGAGTGACACCATTGCCAAGCAACTCGAAAAGGCCATCAACTACGGTTGAGGTCAAGGAAGTGAAGTCCAAAAAATTCTTCTTAACTAAAACAACACTGCCTGTGACGGTCTTGGTGGTTTTTTTGATGCCGGTAATGTCGCTGACAACATTACCGATAGAACTCGCTAGATCTCCGAGAACCATTTTTTTTCTGGGATCTTATTAGCTACTAGAAATATATGACTTGGATTGTTTGAAGTTGGTGCGCCGAAATCAGAGAAATGTTTGGATATTTATAGGGAAACTTAGGTTAAAGAATTAATTAATTGAGACAAGCCCAATAGGATATCGTAAGCCTTTTGTCTATGATGAAACCTTATCTGGAAATACGCCACGTTGTCAAATTTGACTGAATTTAAAAAGTAAAAGTAATTTCTATATATAAGATTAAAGAATAAATTATTTTTATAAAAAATTTAATCTATTTATATTATTAAAATTTAATTTTATATGTTAAAATAAAACTCACTCACATGCTACGTGTAACAATAAGAATAGATGAGAAATGACTAATTTACATTTTAAATTAACATAAATAAACTAATTTATTTAATTTTAAATAAAAATTTCATCTCAAAAATAAATGTATAATTTAAGTCAAGTGTACAAGAAAGATGTCACTTGAAAGATTAAGATGTTGGGAAAGAATATTTAAAAACTTTGATGATCATTTTTTCAACAACAAAATGAAAATATTTAACATCATTGTGGTCTGAAGTTAAATAAGGTGAAATTTAATTGATTATTTTAAAAATATATTACTTTTTATTAATATCATATTTAAAATTTTTAATTAAATTAGTGTCAAGAGTCTATCAATACTAATTCAAATGAAAATGATTAATAGATAATTTTTATCTATAAAATATAATATTTTATATAAAATTAATAAAATACATCTAATAAGATTTAAATTTAAAATTTTATACATTTTAGTTCTTTTATTTTCTCAGTTCAACCGCAACTTTATTTAAATTATATATATATGATATTTAATAAATATATATTCACGTAAATTTATTTAGACTACAACTCACTGTATTATAATCTAATTAAATTTAACTTATTACCAAAGATAAGAATAAAAACGTGTATAATTCACGTTTTTAAATAACCTAAATTAATTAATTAATTATAAAAATTCAAGGAAAAATAAAATATGAAAATGACTTGAAATTTACAGTGTTCATTAGTGTCGTTTGACACACAAGCAACACTGTTCCCATGATAATCTAATGATTGGTTTTAAAAAAAAAAGTTGGGTGTCGCCACTGTGGCATACGACATCATATGTATTTTTTAAATTACCAGTAAAAGAAATGGGTATTCAAAATATATATTTTTAATGAGTGTCATCAGTTTGTTAGACAACATCGATAATTTTAAAAAAAATTAGATTTTGCTAGAGTGTCAAGCGGCACTGATGGAAATTTAAAAAAATAAAGATGGAACAGAAAAAAGAAGAATCTAAAAAGAAAAAATTGAAATAGAAAATAAAATAAAAATGGGAATCCTATGATCAATACTTGCTTCATAGGTGGTCCTTATTTTCTAGACTTGTGTTTAGTTTTCCTTTCGTAAATTTTTCAATCCCTTAATGGTGGCATTGGCAAGCCAATAAGTCAAGAATCACCTATGAAGCAAGCATCGATCACAAAACTTCTCATTTTATTTATTTCAATTTTCTTTTTTTTTTTTCCATTTCATTTGTTTCTTTTTAGTTTTTTTCTAAAATTCCACGGTGATGCTTGCCACATCGGTGGCATCTATTACAATTTTTTTTTTCCTTTTTTTCTCCATCATGAATACTCGTACTTTTCACGAGTATTTTAAAAATACATATTGATACCACTTGACACAGTGACAGCATAAAAAAACTCTTTAAAAGAAATATCATTGGGTCATCATGAGAGTGGTGTCGTCGGTGTGTCAGGCGACACCGACGAGCAATACCATAAATTTCAAGTCATTTTAATATTTAATTTTTCCCTTCAATTATTTTCATAATTAATTAATTAATTAATAGTTATTTCAGAAGAAAACCAAAGTTAATATTATAACATCCTTAATCTCTTTCATTCCAATGTTATCTCCTTAACAAACTAAATCATATCCAAAATTAATTGTTGGCCTGCAGTTGCACTTCTAATCAACAACTCTCTCTATCTTATAACTATTATTGGTCAAAACTTGAAGATTCCAAGCGGAGGTAATTACATTCCAATAATGTCATATAATTGGTTCTCCCACTATATTTTACAATTTTAATAAATAATAAATTTATTTTTGAGTTTTTGATTTTTTGCAGATTTTTTTCATAATCTTTTCATTTTTCTTTTAGTTTTGCACTCATTTTAAATGAATATGTACAATTATTTATCTAGAATGTGAATCTATATTAAATGAGTATTTGACAAAAATTCAACCACGACTTCATACAAGTTAAAATTTTAAATTGAGTTTAAAGTCTTAACTTGTATGAAATTATGGTTAAAACTCTTATTATACACTTGTTTAATCTGGATTTAAACCTAAATTTTTTATCCAAGTTAATCCATAATATTTCCTTATAAAAAATTGACAAAAAAATTTATACTCAATTGTTAGAACAATTATCAAATTCAATCCCCAAATAGTGCTTTACCTTAAATATTATAATGTCTTGGGTTTAAATTTTATAATTCTTATCGTGTGTATATACTTTTCGAAATTTATCAAAATATAAAAGATAACTATGCTGTTACTTTGTAAAATAACTAAGCTTTCGAAAATTTTATAATTAAAATTTTAATAATAACATAGAGTACGACAATAATAATAGAATATCAAAATTCATAAGCTTACTATATATTATTATGAAATCTTATCCCAAAAACAATAAATTATTTTCGTGCGAAAAATAAATGAATTAACTCACGTGTAGAAGATGTCCGTTGAAAGATTAATGCAGTTTTGAAAAAAAATTAAAAAATAAAATAGTTATTCAACCCAAAAGATGTTATATCATTATCATACGAAGATACGTAGGCAATTTTTTTATTGTAATATATTTTAAACTTTTAATTAAAGTTGTGTTATGAGTTAATTAACATTAATTTAGTTAAAATGAATAAAATAATTTTATTATCAAAACGAAATATATTATTTTTATATTTTATATTTTATATAAAATTAATAAAAATACACCTTAAATCTAAGATGTTATAAATTTTAGTCCTGTAAATTTTTCAACCAAACTAAATTTCCATTTAATTTGCACATAATTTTTAATAAATATATGTCATACTTTAATTATATTTAACTTATTAAAAAAGGTAAGGGAAAAAAACGTGTATAATTCATGCTCAATTTTTAAGGGTGGACGAATGACAAACAAACCCATGCATGATGTGTCGATTTTCGGCGAGGTTAATTTTTCCTTTTAAAATATTAACGATAATAAAAATGTCAACTACACGTGATTTTTATTTTAGTTACCTTAACCTTTTTTCTTTTATTAAATTAGATACTTTAATTAAGATAATAATTTGAATTAATCACTAACATTAAGAATTTCATTAATGGGTATATTAATTAATTGAATATGTAGCACTCTTTTTTACTTTTAATTAAAGCTTAAGGATTTTCCTGTAATTATTCCAAAACTTTTTTTTTGCCCTTTTCGCTTGTTTGTGTACCTCTAGAATGGAAAAACCACAATCCACAACCCACCATTTTCGGCACTTCCTTTCTCATAGGATAGTTAGTAGTTAACTTGGGTTTTTCTCTATACCTTTTGTCGATCACTACAGGAACATTTTAGGAAGAAGGCATGGCATATTGGCCCTGTTTCACTGTGCAACAGGGGCATTGAAGATAAAGCAGGTAGAAGGAAGAAACCATTGATCGATGAACAAAAATGTTTAAACTGGCTTGATTCGAAACAACTCAAATCAGTGGTTTACATATGTTTTGGGAGTGCGTTGATTTCAATGCTGCTCAGTTAACGGAGATAACTTCCGCCATTGAACCCACAGGGCAGCACTTCATTTGGGTTGTGAGGAAAGGAAAGAGCAATAATGAAGAAGAGGAATGGTTGCTTGAAGGATTTGGGGGTGTAAGTTAACTTGAATTTCAAAAACCCAGGAACCCCAATTTTAGAAATTCAAGTTAACAATTAACTATCGCGTGAGGAAGAAAGTGCTGAAAATGGTGGGTTGTGGTTTCTCCATTTCAGAGGAACACGGAGAAGAGAAAGAAAAAAACTTTTTGGAATAATCACAAAGAGGTCCTTGAGCTTTTGTCAAAAATCAAAAAGCGTGCCACATGTTATCATTCAATTGGCTAATATGTCATATCAATAATCCGTTAATTCTAAAATCAATTCGAATAGTTATCCCAATTAGAATGACTAAATTGACAAAAAATAATTTAGAGTGATAAAAAAATGATGTTATTGTAATAACTCATTTTGTCCGGGCTGAAATAAACCAGAAACAAAATAAATAGCCTAGTCCATTTTACAAACTATCTACCAGACTCGTGGCCCAATTACAATAGCCTAATAGACTCCATGCCATTACATTTTTAGCCCAACCTATAGCCCAAATCTAACGGCCCAAAATCTGTTTCAGAAACTGGAAACCTTGAAACCCTAGGTTTCCAGTCACGCCGCAAGGGTTAGAAACCCAACAGTCACACTGCAAAGGTTGAAAACCCAATAGTCACGGCTAGAGATGGATCGTCACACCTTCGCAGCCATCAAAATCCCTCGATAGCGCCGCCAGTCTCGTGCTTGATCCTCACCGCAGAATCAATCTGCAAAGAAAGGAAAGAACATCGAAGCGGAAAAGAAAACAAAATCGCAGCGAAAAAGAAGGCACAGATATGAAAAGATACGAAAAAGATATGATTTCCTTTTTATTTTTTATTTTTTGGGGTTATAAAACCCCTTTGTAAAATCTGTAAAGAAAGAAAGGAAAAAATTACACACGGATACAAGCACAAATACTATCACAAATATAGAGAGAAAAAAACGAATCACGAACACAAAAGGCACGAAATCAGTAGGCACAATATACAATCAGTAGACTCCAAACATTGTCAAAAGCTCAAAGGAATAAGAGATCGATTTCGTAGAGGTGATTTTTTTTTTTTACTATTCTGTTTATTTTTTTTTCGTTTTTGCAAATATAACTATTTCTTGAAAAGAAAAGTAAACAAGAAAGAGATTACCTTGCGAAGCGGATGGAATCAGAAACTTCAGGCCACCGGCCATGGAGGCGCGTGTGGCGCGTGGGCGCAAACTAGGTGATCGGATCTCAATAAGGAGGTGAGGGTTTCAGAGGATATTTCGGAATTTTTTTTTTTAAACTCAAGCTTGAAATGATTTTTTTTTTTAAACTCTGTCTTATATACAAAAAAGCCAACGACGTCATTTCGGTTTACAAGGGTCCGCGTGCTGACCCGATATCCTTACAAGGATCCGCGTGTTTATATGCTCAGGGTCTAATTGCATCAATAGTCCTCCCGCATTTTTCCAAAAATTCGATTAAGTCCGAATAATTAAAGCCTTATTCTATTTTATTTAAATATTGTATTTAATTATTTTATTATATTAAAATTTTATATTATTACTTATATATTAATTTTATAAAACGGTATAAGATTTATGTATTTTACATATATTATTCTTATATTTTATTTATTTGGTTAATATATTATATAATTCATATATTATTTATTATGTATATATATTTATTTATATACTATATTTAATCATTTTATTAGATTAAATTTCATGGTTTTAAACTCGTATATTTATATTATATATTATTTTTCATATATTATTTACTATATATATTATTTTAATTAAATGTTATTTATATTATGCAATGTATTTCATCATATATTACATATATTTTCATAATTATTGT
Source organism: Gossypium rotundifolium (assembly GCA_025506655.1). Taxonomy (NCBI): domain Eukaryota; kingdom Viridiplantae; phylum Streptophyta; class Magnoliopsida; order Malvales; family Malvaceae; genus Gossypium; species Gossypium rotundifolium. The sequence goes on along the minus strand of CP106729.1, from coordinate 6,303,238 downwards.
AATTATATACTTTACATGTATTACTCATTTATAATTATTTTCAATATTTTATATGTATGTACATTTATCTTATAATCTTTTATCTTTAGTTATTTATTACACTATTCTTCATGTTTTCAAAATATGGTGATAAGTGATGTTTGGGGAATTTCAAAAGAATCTTGCCCTAACTTATTGGGTTTGATTTTTCTCGTGAAACTTTAGATATTACGTATCTCCCTTTTCAAAATTTATTTCAAATGACTTTTAAAATATGATGATATGTGATATTTGGGGAATTTAGAGAAGAACCTTGCCCTAACTTATTGGGTTCGATTTTTTCTCGTGAGACTTTAGGTATTACGTATCTCCCTTTTTTAAGAAATTTGAGATTTATCAATTTCAAAATAAAAAAAAAAACCTATCCTTGGGAATTCAAAGTATTTTGCCTTAACTTATTGGGTTCGACATTTTGCATCTCGAGGTAGGAATTTTCTCAAAAAAGGACGAGCTTAGTTTTAAAGTCATGAAGTGCTATACCTTAACTTATTGGGTAAAGTACTTTATTTCTTTGGGAAAGGCAAGTCTTGGTTTTCTTTCAAATAAAAAGGATCATATTTTATAATTTTCTTATTTTCAACATTTGGACATGATTTTATTGATTTGGTACCAATTTTTGGGCTTTATGAGGGTGCTAACCCTTCCTCATACGTAACCGACTCCCGAACTTGTGTTCTTGTTTTCGTAGACCAAAAATGTTTTTAAAATGAAACATTTTACAAGGTGATCCTGTAACACCTCAAACCCGGCCTAGAAGTTAGGCCCGAATCCGGAACGTCACATTAAAGGCACAATTCAAAACGGTTTTGCTAATTAAGAAATTAAGGCCCAAAAGCCCAAAATCTAATAGACTTATTAATTAAAGATAAAAAACCCATTTTATTATTTTAAGCATTTAGTAAACCAAGTTTGAACATAAGAGCTTACTTAGGTTTAATAATTAAATAAACATTTAATCTCAAACCCCAAAATTAAATCCGAAGTCAAAACGGAGTACAAGGTCTTATTACGTCCATTGAAAATTAAGTAAATAAAACATGTATTTTGAAACAAATAAATGAAAATTCAAGCCTCTTGTAGTGTGGCCATCTTCGAGTCCTCTCCCACGTCGAGTCGTCTATTCGGGATTACCTGAAACATTAAATTAAAGGGTGTGAGTTTCAAAACTCAATGTGCACAACCCTTGGAAAACAAATCACTTACAAATATCCACATTGGGCCTAAGCCCTATCAAAATTAGTGGTCTTGGCCTTAGCCCACAATAACCTCATATCATATCATAACGCATCATATACACACAAGATAATGCAAAACCCACCCCAAAATCCATCCGCTACACACACCATTTCCCTTCCAACCTTATGACTCCTGTAGGGAATTCTAGCTCGACCCACCCCTCCGCTACACACCAAGGGTAGCAGATTACTGTACTACTGAACGCTAAAACAAAGTTGCTAATTAAATATTGGGCTTAAAGCCTCCGGTGGATCCATACCATATGGCCATGCGATCCTGGATCCATACCATACGGCTATGCGATCCTCAAATATTGACACAGAGTCATCAATATATATGTTAGGCATATAGCCACGGTAAATATGATTGGCACAAAGCCGTAATAACAGCACAAAGCCCATAATTACTGCACGAAGCCCATATTAATGGCACACGACCCTCGATAACATTATCGATGCAAAGATGGTCGCTTCGGTGGCTAAAGCTGCGGTGGATCCATACCATACTACCATGCGATCCTGGATCCATACCATACGGCCATGCGATCCTCAAATCTTCCTCCGTACCATGATTCCCACCCATATGCATCCTAAGCAGAATATCATATGAATGCATCAAACACACAAGTAACATCCATAAACTTATATTCGTCACATAGGGGTATTTTCGTCATTTCACTAACTAGGGGTATTTTCGTAATTCTACCCTACGGGGGTATTTTGGTAATTTCACAAATCAGGGGTATTTTGGTAATTTCACAAACCGAGGGTATTTTGGTAATATCACAAATCAGGGGTATTTCGATAATTTTACAAACTGGGGTATTTCGATAATTTCACAAATTAGGGGTATTTTAGTAATTTCACAAATCGGGGGTATTTCAAAAATTTTGCAAATCGGGGGTACTTTGGTAATTTTACAAACTGAGGGTATTTTGGTAATTTTGCAAACTGGAGGTATTTTGGTAATTTCACAAATCAAGGGTATTTCGATAATTTTGCAAACTAGGGGTATTTTGGTAATTTTACAAACCAGGGGTATTTCGGTAATTTCACAAATTAGAGGCATTTCAGTAATTTCACAAATCAGGGGTATTTCGATAATTTTGCAACTCGGGGGTACTTTGGTAATTTTGCAAATCAGGGTATTTTGGTAATTTCACAATTTAGGGATATTTTGGTAATTTTGCAAAACAGGGGTATTTCGATAATTTCACCATTCGGGGGTATTTCGATAATTTTGCAAACAGGCGGTATTTTGGTCCCTTTCGGGTTTTAACTATGAACTTTGGCCCATCAACAAGTCCTCGGCTAAAGTTAATGACACTACTACGTGTGTAGGATTCCGAGAAGAGGAGGTGGGCCACTAGGCCGCTTAGAGCTCTCCTAGAGGACACTCAACCCAACGGTTTACGGACATGTTTAATTATTAGAAAGTCTTATGGAATTTAAGTACCAAGCTCTACCTAGATCCAATATTAGAATATGCGATGCCTTCCTGCAATGCCACCACATCTCCAACCCAAATGACTTGTTTACGGACATGTTTAATTATTAGAAAGTCTTATGGAATTTAATAGTTGATGTATCTCCTACCGAATCCGGCCTCAGAGCTTCACACTACAAAGCAGGGGAAAGAAAGCAGGTAAGCACTTTGTGCTTAGTAAATCCATGTAACAAGAATTATACTTACCTAACATTTTCAATACAATGTAATAAACATTCATATATCCATTCAATGCATTATTACCCTATCATACACAAGCTCAACATTCAAGTTAGTTCAATAATTTCCATGTACCAAATAATATATACCATGATTGATGAGCTCATCAATACCATGATTTCCGTTTCTTTGTTATATTTCCATATTTATCTCATTGAATTACCGAATTTCGATGGATATTCAACTTTAGTGTACAAATCCGAGTTCGTCAATTCATATTTATATGCGCACATTTTCATTTCAGAGAGCACACTCCATGAACCTCATCCTTACAATGGATTACCGGTCAGGCTAAATCCTCAGTAATATAAACTCATAGAGTATTGTCGGGATTACTCGAGGCTAAATCCTGCGACAATTACTCTAATGAGTCGAGCTAAATTAGACCCTAATTGAATTACCGTCCATAAATCCATTTTCACATATTCTTGGAGGCTATATCGGTATAGGATCACCCGTCTGAGCTAGATCCTTTTACCGTCAATTCCTTTTCAGAGATCCATCGAATTTTCCTTTCATTCAACTGGGATTTCTTCCACTTTTTATCAAATATATCAATGTTTCATCAATCTTCATACAATGAACATTCAAATTATATTCACATCAATAACATACATTTCAAGCATTTAAGAAGATAATTCAAGTTACATGAACTTGCCTCGATACTAGTTCGTATACAAAATCTACTAATCCGGGACTTTTTCCTTTCCTTGATCTAGCTTCGTATTTAAGTTTTATGGATCTAAATAAATAAATTCAATCATCAATTCAATACATTTCATGTTCACATGTAGCATTTTCAATAATTCTATTATTATTTTTAGTTCATTCAAAACTGTCTACTTGAGTCATAGTCACTAAATTATTTTTATCTTGAGGTACAGAACTCCAAATTAGGATCCGTTAATTTTCCTGAAACTAGACTCACATATATTCTTTCCATAAAATTTTCAGAATTTTAGTTTAGCCAATAAGTACAGTTTATTCTTTAAAGTCACCCTGTTCTGCTGTTTGACAGTTCTGACCCTTCTTCACTAAAATTAATTATCTCTTCATACAGGATTCGGATGATGTTCTAGTCTATTTATATTAAAAATAGACTCATTCATGATTCTAAACATATAAATTAAGCCCATAATTATTTTTATCCAATTTTTATTATTTTCTAAAGTAAAACAGGGAACCCGAATTCATTCGGATATTGTCTCACAAAATTTATTATATCTCATTATTTACATATCTATTGCTTACATTATTTCTTCTATGAGAACTAGACTCAATAAGATTTAATTTCATATTTTTTTCATCTTCTAATTAAATTTCTACAATTTATGGTGATTTTTCAAACTTAGTCTACTGCTGCTGTCCAAAACTGTTTTAGTACAAACTGTTTATTACCATTTTCCCCCTAAGCTTTCAATAATGATAATTTCGTCCCTGCTCAATTAACTTCTCAATTGAGCTGATTTCTCTCAATTAAAACTTTATTCTGTCACTTTAAACTACTTTATAACCTTTGGGAATCATAATTTAAGTAATAGACTTTAATTCCAAACATTTTTACAATTAGGTCCTAAAAATTAATTTCTATTGAAATTACCTAATAAAATCATCTCATAAACAAATTAAAGCTTCAATTTCATGCTATTTCATCATAAACTTACAGCACTCAGCCATGGTAACTTTCAATTTCATCCATGAGATAAAAAAAAAAACTAATGAATTTAGTAATAGGACCTAGTTGTAAAAGTCTTAAAAACACAAAAATTACAAGAAATAGGCAAGTATTAACTTACTTGGTGCAAAAATTATGATATACCAGCTTAGAAAACCCTCCTATGGATGATGAGAGTAAAGAAAAATGAAGATATTTCTAGATATCTCAAATTAGTCCTAGTTTTATTTAATAAATTTTGTTATTTTCCCATTTTACCCTTCTTTGAGTAATTCTCCTGATTTTTTTCTCAGCTTATGCCGCCTAAAATATCTCTTTTGGGCTTATTTGCTATTTAGATCCCTTTTCATTTGACAATTGAGCTATTTAATCCTTAATAACTTTTACACTTTTTCAATTTAGTCCTTTTCATTTAATTACCTACCCAAACGTACTTAAATTTTAATACCACATTACTAACATTTTATAAATATTTATAAAAATATTTCCTACTCAATTTTATGAGATCAAGGTCTTGATACCTTGTTTTTACCCAATTCATTCAATAATTCTTTTTCTAACTAACCACTAAAAGCGGTAAAATTTTCTATCGATATTTTAATCGATTTTCCTATATTTTAATACGATTTTCCTATCATATAAATATTCATGCAAAAATATTAAAATAAATTTCTCTTTAAATCGGATTTATGGTTGCGAAACCATTGTTCCGATAACCTTGAATTTAGGCCATTACAACTCTCCCCCCTTTTAAGGATTTTCGTCCTCGAAAATCTTACCAGTAAAGAGGTTTGGATATTGTTTCGTCATTGCCTCCTCCGGTTCCCATGTCGCTTCCTCAATCCCGTGCTTTTGCCACAATACTTTCACCAAATTTATTTTTTTATTTCTAAGCTCCTTTGTTTCCCGTGCTAATATTTTGACCGGTTCTTCACTGTAAGTCATATCCGGCTGAATCTCCACTTCCGTTGGAGAAATAACATGTGAAGGATCTGACCGATATTGTCGTGCATAGACACATGAAAGACATTATGAATTCTATCGAGTTCGGTAACGCCTAATCGATAGCGACCGTCCAATTCTTTCTATAATTTCATATGGCCGATAAATCTTGGACTCAATTTACCCTTTCGATCGAATCGGAGAACTTTCTTCCAAGGAGACACTTTCAGGAATACCTTGTCACCGACCTGAAATTCAATCTCTTTTCGTTTAAGATCGGCATATGACTTTTGGCGATCAGAGACCGCTTTCAAGCTATTCCGAATCACTTTTACTTTTTCTTCTGTTTCCCGAATCAAATCAACCCCATGTATCTTCTTTTCACTGAGCTCTGTCCAATATGACGTTGTTCTACATTTTCTACCATACAAAGATTCATACAGCCATTGTATCTGGATGATAAGCATTATTGTAAGCAAATTCAATCATTCAAACTAGACCTAAGGTCCATAAACCCTAATCCATACTTGTCTCACGTCCCCATAAAGCTCATCAAATGGCCAAATAGGCCCGAACAAATTCAGATCATGCATCATGCATGTCTAATTCAATTCAGATAACCAACCAAACCATTTCATCAAACTTAGCCTCGGGCCCACCAGCCCATTTAACCACTTTCTTTTGCCGATTTCGGTGTGTAGTGTTTGTACACACCGTAACCACGCCGCATCGCAAACCCCTTAGTCACGAACCTACAATCGACATCACCTAACGATTAATCATAACTTAATATACACTTATCGAAAATCGAAACCTCACCGTAACCTTACCGTGCACCTCACGTTATAGTAGCCCTTCCTTCGCTACTATTGGCGATTATCCTCTAGGTCTGCATCCAAACGCCCACCAAGGTATATTAACTCTCCTCATAGAATGCTCTATATATAGCTAGATTCTCACATTCCTTCTTTGTATCTTACCGATGTGGGATCCCTCCGCTTGCAGAGTTTAAATCCAACTCAAACTCTTCTCGTCCAATCCGCAAAATAAATACTCTCTTACTTGTCATGAGATTCGAACCCAAGCTCCCTTGCACCCTTAATGATGCCTTGCCACTAGACCACTCACTTTCTTGTGTCTAAAATCATGCGCAACTAAATATAACCCTAGGGCAAAATTTTAGAGTCTATTTAAAAAGAAATCCCAAAATGCAAAAGCCAAGACTTGAACCTTGGACCTCCTTCCTTCCTTTTTGGCATCACCCCCTTGCCTCTTATGTGGCGTCACTTTGCCACTACACCACACACTCCACTTGTATCATTTTTTTCCACATTTTATTCTTAAAGCCTACTTACTAACTCCCAGGGTTTTATTCACCTAAAACCAAGATTTTCCTAAAGCCAAAGTTTGAACCCGGGACTCCATAGAAACCCTCTAACCTTCCAAAATCACTCACCTAATAGGTCCAACTAGCACTAAAGCCGTTCTCTTGTTCTCAAAAATTTTAAACGCTCCCGTGCCTAAGGCCCAATGGGCCCAATTTCGGGATGTTACAGATCCAATCACACCTAAGTAAAAAAAGATTGGTGGCGACTTTCGTTTTTGGTTTTTAAAGTCGATCCCCATTTTTTTTAGAAACTTGATTTTAAAATAATTTAGAGTGATAAAAAAGAATGATGTTATTTTAAAGTGACTCAAGGTGTATAATGTCCCTAAATTGTGTTGTTTAAGGTTTATTAACATTTAAATTCGCACAATTTATTTTCTCCGGATAATTAAAATGAAATTATATTTATATTTTTGGTTGCAATTTTGAAAGAAATTAAAACTTAAAATTTTACTTAGAAATTAATTTGATTTAAAATATCAATTTAATCATTAAAATTGTAAGGATATTTTTTTGTTAAAATTTGTTATGTTTATTTCCGTCAATCATACCAAACCCTTAAATAGGAAGAGAAAGTGTTTCAGCATGTTCAAACTTTGAACCTATATCCTCTTGCAATGAAAACAAAACCGATACCAACCGAGCTAACGCTTCATTGATCTTTTAGAATATATAACTCTTTGTCTAAACTAACAAGAGTATAATATAACTTGTTCAATCGCTCTTCATTCTAACATTTATTAGTTCAAATCAACAAAATTAGGTGATAATTAAGAGCAAAGTTCAGAATTGTGTAATGGAAGAGTTGAGATAAAATTAAAAAAAAAATAGCCGAAGCTAATAAATTTATATTAGAATGTCTTATATTGAATTTTTAATGTTTGAATGGGCCAAAATGAAAATTTTCATTTAATAAAGATGCTAAAAAATAAATTAATTTGAGAGGGACTAAATTTATAGTTGTACCATTAATAAAGGAGCAAGGAAATTTTCATTAGAAGAAAAAAAGTAGTACTTAAAATTTTCATTAAAAATTATTAATAATTTAATCTAAAATGAGCAGACAATAAGTGGAAAAATTAGTCCTCGTGGGTGAAGTGGTATAACTTTAATAAATGGTGATGAAAAAATTAAAAGGTAGGATTTGGATGGATAATTAAGTGTAATGCAATGTATTTAGTTTATTTTATATTTTATATCATAATATTATTATATTATTTAATTTTATCATCATTATTATTTTTATATTAATTACAAATAAACGCATTGCTCATTCAAATTAAATTTGAATGACGAAAAAAATTGAGACGTGAGGGAAGACTGAAAAGAAGAGAAGCAAATAGACGACAGCAAAGAGCAATCTGTATCTATTGCTCGAATTCTGGGGTTGCCTTAACTTCTATTCTTTTAACTTTAGGTTTTTTATTTTGAGCTAGATTGGATTTAGTAATTTTTTAGGGATTTAGGTCGGGTGTAGGGTTGGGTTTTTTCTAGTTTGGGTTACAAAATTTAAAAACCGATTCTTTTACTTTTTATTCTCTGTCTTTCAGTTCACAATTTGTGACTCAATCGATTTTCCTGTACATCGGTTTAAACTTATACTATTTTATTTTACTAGTAAACCGATACATTTTTTGTGGTAAATTAAATTCATATCTCCTTTTTCAGATAAATAAATTAAAATTACGGAAGAGCAATGACTAGCTACCACTTCTCTTTTTATAAAAGTGATATGAAAAAAATAAAAATAAATATACTTCTCTATTTTTTTCCCAGATTAAGTCCGACTTAAATCACATGTCTATATTTGTAACACCCCTAACTCATATCCGTTTCCGGATTATAGTTATAAGATATTGTTGGATATAGCACAGATCAGGACAGACATTTACTACCTTTCTTGTTTCGTAATTCAATCACATCAATTCACATACATTTTATATTTAATAACAATATCACACAACTTATAAATCAAAACACATTCAAATAATTATTATACAAATGGTTCACTTAACCAACTAAAACCCAATCATGCTTCATTACTTAAAATTCACTAGCAAATCATGCTTTAAAAATTTTAAGCATGTCAATATCAATTATTTATCCACAGATTCGAAATAACTAATATGCAACAAAGCCATGTTATATGTACTTAATACATATAAGGTTCGAACTATATGACGTCAATAGTATTGGCATTTGCTTCCTGAATACATGTTCAAACATATATCCTTCCATTTCATGCATCGAACAATTGTCAGTACAATTATCTCATAGACTAACTGTTAATCATATCATTTTTTTTAAAATTTTGTACATGCACATATTAAAAACATAACAACCATATTACATGGCCTAGTTTTTATTTTGTTCTTATTCATATGTGCCCCATTAATTAATATAATACCATGACCGAACATATTATATACAATTTCTTAAGTCATAGAATAATGCACCATATTTAACCACAAATAATAAATTAATGATATACATAATCTATTATAGCATATTATATGCACATGCTACTGCATTTAAATATGTAATCACTATTGCAATGATATTCGAATAATAATAATTACTAAAAATCCTTTTTGCTTAATAGGATACCTATTTTTAGTAGATTTAACAAATCATAACATAAAGCTTAATGACCAAGATCATAAGTAACATACACAATTATTTAACCTTTCAAAGAACCAAAAACATGCATACTTCCCATTTACAAGCTTGCGTAAATGTGTACACAATAGAGCCATTTTCGAGTGTCCATATTTTATTATCACTACAAAGCTAGTCATTACATATTCGGTATTGTATATAATCCAATCCGTAGTATCTTTATATAATGTTATAAACCAAATATCATGCTTATCATTTTAAGCCATCTCCTTAGCCTAATATACATATACAATTAAATTATCATTTCTAAACCAATTTACCCATTTAAAACATGCCATTTCAACTCAATAATAAAACCACAAATTTTAATTCAATACACACTCGAATATATAATCATTCTTTACCCCATTAATAAGTCGAAATATAGATAGTCTCCAACCTTCATATGCATATTTCAAACCTAAACTCACTTAAATACCAAATCCAAACATACCACACATATTATAAATATATATATATAACACATAACCAAAATCACTTAAACTTAACATTATTTATCTTACTAAAATACACCAAACATACTTCATTTACCTTATTGCCAAAACACATGAATAAAACACCATATATATATATATATATATATATATATATATATGCCATACCATGTGATTACTAACCATATAAAATTAAACCATGACCAAAAATAAACTTAAGCCATAATTAAACCAAAACCGAACACAAGGAAGGAAATTAAGCCATTTTGCATGGCTTTTATACACACTTTCAATTAAACTAACTCCAAAGCTAGCCTATACATGCCATAATTTCAAAGAAATTTCACTTATAAAATACCGGGTTAGTCGATAGTGTGATTGACTTTGCTGACGATTCTCGAGCTCGTAACTTGACTCCAAAATCTATAAAATAGAGGTAAACAAGAACACACTCACAATAAGCTATTTAAGCTTAGTAAGTCAAAAGCAAACAATAATCATATGAACATTAACACTAAACCAATTAGCCAAGTTAATCCACACCTTAATTAAATATACATATATCACACTCTAAAGTCTCAGATGTTATCAATTTACATTAGCATTTAACATCATAGAGCTAAATGCACAAATACTCATAAACACATATAATTATCACTTTTAAATATCACAACTATATCAATAGGCGAATCACTTATATCATCACAAATACATCAATAGGCCTAATCACTTATATGTTCAAATATGCTAACACATAATTCATATTTCACATAACTTTAAATCATTAATTCAAGTATACAATTTACCTTAATTTCATAACATAGTATGAATACCTACCGAACCTTTTAATTGATTTCACCTTCGCCTTTACTTCACATTGCCCATTGAACCGCTCGAATTAAAAAAGATACATGGATAGTCAGAAGCTCGTACAATGCCAACGTCCAAGGCATTGTCTTACATGTAATCACATATCGATGCCTCTGTCTCAGACAGGGTCTTACACGAATAAAATACGATGCCAATGTCCCTGACATGGTCTTACACATAAACACAAGTCGATGCCAATGTCCCAGACGTGATCTTACACGATAACACATATAGGAAATCCTATGTCATGACATATGTATCTTATATATTCCTAGGGTTCGTACAGAACTTTTGGATAACATATCTCGATCGAATTGTACTCGTAGCTTATCTTCCAAGCTTAGTCACAATCGGCCAATGCACATATATATATATATGTATTCTTTAAATTCAATTCATCACATAACAAATATATATTTTCAATTTAACAACATTTATATGCTTATGGACTTACCTCGGATTTCGACTTCCCCCATTCTAATTCTGTTTTCTTCTGTTCTTGATCTTGAATAACGCTTCAACAATAGCCGAACCCTAAGCTTGTTCTTTTCTTTTTCTTTTCTTTTACATTCGGCTAGTAGAAAAAGATGATAATGGCTTTTTAACTTATGTTAGATTTATTATATTAACATTATATTATATTATTATTATTAAACCATTATACATAATAAAATAAGCTATATAATATGACATAATGCCGTCCACTACTCTCACTTATGGCTAAATCATAACATAAAGCCTCCAAATTATAAAGACAACAACAATTAGGCACTTTCTTATTTAACCATCAAATTTTCATTTTACGCGATTAAGCCCTTTTATCAAATTAAGCACACAAACAATAAAATTAATTTACGAAACTTTCATAAAAGTAAATTCACACATAATTAAAACAGAAAATAATATTAAAAAATTTTCAGACTCGGATTCGTGATCCCAAATCACTATTTTGATTAGGGTCAAAATTAGATCATACAATATTATTTTTGTATTTTCAATTTGTTGAGAAATATTTATTTAAATTATTTTAATATATTTAATGTATTATATTTTTAAATTTATTTTTATATAAAATAATCTAAAAATATTACGATTGAGTTAAATCAGGCTCAAATTTAACATTTTTAATATAGGTCAAGTTTGGCAAAATTTAGACCTAATTTTTAAGTTGGGCTTAAGCTTAAAAAGTGGGCTTAAAATTTTGTTTTGACCTGTCCTGATCCATGATCAGATCTAAATGGGATTTATTCTTTTGAAGAAGAAAATTTTATGCTTTTTACATTGGTTTTCAAAATTGGACTAGTGATAAAATTTGTCGATCATCGATTTTTAATTTAATCGGTTTAATTAATTTTAACTTGTCCTCGTGAAAATGATAAAAAATTATGAAAAGATAAACAAATAGGGAGATCGAATAAATATTAAAAAAATAAAGAAAACCAAAAAATAAATTTGAGAACACATACAAGAAAAAATAATGTCATAAACATCAAATACACATTACAAATTTAATTAAAATTTTAAACATTAACAAAATTAATTACATTAACACTAAAATTTCAAATATTTTAAAATATTATCCAATGTACAATATTCATCAACCAAAGCTTGAGACGTGAGAGAAAACTAAAAGGAAAAGAAGCAAATAGAAGACAACACAGAGCAATCAAAAAACTTTCTGTTTTGGTTTAGGTATCTATTGCCTGAATTTTGGAGTTGCCTTAACTTCGATTCTTTCAACTTTAGGTTTTTCTTATTGGCATAATGTTAAAAGTAGTCCTTGATGTTTGGCTGTTTGGTACTTTGGTACTTTTATGTTTATTATTATTATTAAATTTATCTATTTTTAACGGACATAAGATCGTAACCGTTAGTTGACTAACAATTAACATTAACAACTAACATGAAGGTCCAAGTGTATTTACATTCTGACATGGTACTATTTTGTGTACATCTGATTTTAAAATTTTTAAAAATATTAAAAAAAAACCACCCATTTTAATGGCATGTTTGGTTGGGTGTAATGGCATAGCCATTACACCCCTATTCCGTGGGCCCATCTAATGTTTTTGTTTGGTTCACCGTTTCGTCATTCGGCCTTATTACCTATTACGCTTCTATTCCTCAAACGCGTAATAGGGATTCCGCAACGAAAGCTCGAATGGCTATTCTAACCATCGCCGAATAGAAATGAAGAAAATTTTTCTCAACATGTTCAAACATATATCCTTACATTTCATGCATCGAACAATTGTCGTACAATTATCTCATAGACTAACCGCTAATCATATCATTTTTTTTTTAAATTTTCTATACATGCACATATTAAAAAATAACAACCATATTACATGGCCTGGTTTTATTTTGTTCTTATTCATATGTGCAGCATTAATTAATATAATACCATGACCGAACATATTATATACAATTTCTTAAGTCATAGAATAATGCACCATATTTAACCACAAATAATAGATTAATGATATACATAATCTATTATAGCATATTATATGCACATGCTACATTTAAATATGTAATCACTATTACGTTGATATTCGAATAATAATAATTACTAAAATCCTTTTTGCTTAATAGGATACCTACTTTTAGTAGATTTAACAAATCATAACATAAAGTCTAATGACTAAGATCATAAGTAACATACACAATTATTTAACCTTTCAAAGAACCAAAACATGCATACTTCCCATTTACAAGCTTGCATAAATGTGTAAACAATAGAGCCATTTTCGAAAGTGCCCATATTTCATTATCACTACACGGTATTGTATATCATCCAATCCATAGTATCTTTATATAATGCTATAAACCAAATATCATGCTTATCATTTTAAGCCATCTCCTTAGCCTAATATACATATACAATTAAATTATCATTTCTAAACCAATTTACCCATTTAAAACATGCCATTTCAACTCAATAATAAAACCACAAATTTTAATTCAATACACACTCGAATATATAATCATTCTTTTACCCCATTAATAAGTCGAAATATAGATAGTCTCCAACCTTCATATGCATATTTCAATTCATATGTCATAACCCAAACTCACTTAAATACCAAATCCAAACATACCACACATATTATAATTATATATATAACACATAACCAAAATCACTTAAACTTAACATTATTTATCTTACTAAAATACACCAAACATACTTCATTTACCTTATTGCCAAACACATGAATAAAACACCACCATATATATATATATATGCCATACCATGTGGTTACTAACCATATAAAATTAAACCATGACCAAAAATAAACTTAAGCCATAATTAAACCAAAACCGAACACAAGGAAGGAAATTAAGCCATTTTCGCATGGCTTTTATACACACACTTTCGAATTAAACTAACTCCAAAGCTAGCCTATACATGCCATAATTTCAAAGAAATTTCAGCTTATAAAATACCGAAGTTAGTCGACAGTGTGATAGACTTTGCTGACGATTCTCGAGCTCATAACTTGACTCCAAAATCTATAAAACAGAGGTAAACAAGAACACACTCACAATAAGCTATTTAAGCTTAGTAAGTCATAAGCAAACAATAATCATATGAACATTAACACTAAATCAATTAGCCAAGTCAATCCACACCTTAATTAAATATACATATATCACACTCTAAAGTTTGTATGTTATCAATTTACATTAGCATTTAACATCATAGAGCTAAATGCACAAATACTCATAAACACATATAATTATCACTTTTAAATATCACAACTATATCAATAGGCGAATCACTTATATCATCAAAAATATATCAATAGGCCTAATCACTTATATGTTCAAATATGCTAACACATAATTCATATTTCACATAACTTTAAATCATTAATTCAAGTATACAATTTACCTTAATTTCATAACATAGTATGAATACATACCTGAACCTTTTAATTCGATTTCACCTTCAGTCTTTACTTCACATTGCCCGTTGAACCGTTCGAAATTAAAAAGGATACATGGATAGTCGGAAGCTCGTACAATGCCAACGTCCAAGACATTGTCTTACATGTAATCACATATCGATGCCTCTGTCTCAGACAGGGTCTTACACGAATCAAATACGATGCCAATATCCCAGACATGGTCTTACACATAAACACAAGTCGATGCCAATGTCCCAGACGTGATCTTACACGATAACACATATAGGAGATCTTATGTCATGACATATGTATCCTATCTATTCCTAGGGTTCGTACGGAACTTTTAGATAACATATCTCGATCGAATTGTCCTCGTAGCTTATCTTCCAAGCTTAGTCACAATCGCCAATGCACACACACACATATATATATATATATATATATATATATATATTCTTTAAATTCAATTCATCACATAACAAATATATATTTTCAATTTAACAACATTTATATGCTTATGGACTTACCTCGGATATTGACAGATAAAATTGACTACTCGACTACTTTCGACTTCCCCCGTTCTAATTCCGTTTTCTTCTATTCTTGATCTTGAATAAAGCTTCAACAATAGCCGAACCCTAAGCTTGTTCTTTTCTTTTACATTCGGCTAGTAGAAAAAAGATGATAATGGCTTTTTAACTTATGTTTGTTTTATTATATTAACATTATATTATTTTATTATTATTAAACCATTATACATAATAAAATAAGCTATATAATATGACATAA
Organism: Gossypium rotundifolium; assembly: GCA_025506655.1. NCBI lineage: Eukaryota > Viridiplantae > Streptophyta > Magnoliopsida > Malvales > Malvaceae > Gossypium > Gossypium rotundifolium. The sequence continues at coordinate 6,287,551 of CP106729.1, read as the reverse complement.
TGCCGTCCACTACTCTCACTTATGGGTAAATTATAACATAAAGCCTCCAAATTATAAAGACAACAACAATTAGACACTTTCTTATTTAACCATCAAATTTTCATTTTACGCGATTAAGCCCTTTTATCAAATTAAGCACACAAACAATAAAATTAATTTACGATTTCACAAAAGTAAATTCACACATAATTAACACAGAAAATAATATTAAAAATTTTCAGACTCAATTGTGATCCCAAAATCACTATTTCGATTAGGGTCAAAATTAGATTACAATATTATTTTTGTATTTTCAATTTGTTGAGGAGTATTTATTTAAATTATTTTAGTATATTTAATGTATTATATTTTAAATTTATTTTTATATAAAAATAATCTAAAAAATATTACGATTGAGTTAAATCAAGCTCAAATTTAACATTTTTAATATAGGTCAAGTTTGGCAAAATTTAGACCTAATTTTTAAGTTGGGCCTAAGCCTAAAAAGTGGGCTTAAAATTTTATTTTGACCTGACCTGATCCATGATCAGATCTAAATGGGATTTATTCTTTTGAAGAAGAAAATTTTATGTTTTTTACATTGGTTTTCAAAATTGGACTAGTGATAAAATTGGTCAGATCATCGATTTCTAATTTGATCGGTTTAATCAATTTTAATTTGTCCTCGTGAAAAATGATAAAAAAATTATGAAAAAGATAAACAAATAGGGAGATCGAATAAATATTAAAAAATAAAGAAAACCAAAAAAAATAAATTTAAGAACACATACAAGAAAAAAATAATGTCATAAACATCAAATATACATTACAAATTTAATTAAAATTTTAAACATTAATAAAATTAATTACATTAACACTAAAATTTCAAATATTTTAAAATATTATCCAATGTACAATATTCATCAACCAAAGCTTGAGACGTGAGAGAAAACTAAAAGGAAAAGAAGCAAATAGAAGACAACACAGAGCAATCAAAAAAACATTCTGTTTTGGTTTAGGTATCTATTGCTTGAATTTTGGAGTTGCCTTAACTTCTATTCTTTCAACTTTAGGTTTTTCTTATTGGCATAATGTTAAAAGTAGTCCTTAATGTTTGGCTGTTTGGTACTTTGGTACTTTTATGTTTTTTATTATTATTAAATTTATCTATTTTTAACGGACATAAGATCGTAACCGTTAGTTGACTAACAATTAACATTAACAACTAACATGAAGGTCCAAGTGTATTTACATTCTGACATGGTACTATTTTGTGTACATCTGATTTTAAAATTTTTAAAAATATTAAAAAAAAACCACCCATTTTAAGTTCCCAAATCCGTACCCAAATTGCTTCCCCATGCTTTCAAGTTTTACCATTCATACGTGGGCAAATCCCTCAACCCCAGCAAACATCAAAAGCTGATAACCCACTACGGCCACCGCTACCTCCAAGAACAGCCTCTAATACCAGAAATCGAGTTATCTCTATTACAGTCGAGATTGAAGATCGAAGAAAATTCAGTTATAAGTTTCCCAAAAAAGGTTGAATTTGAATAGAGTGAGAAAGGAAGAAATTTGGGGTTTGGGTATTTGATTTGTGAGAAGAAGAGAAAAAGGGGTGGTGGCGGTTGTGAGCGTAGAAAAAGGTTAAATTTTGGTTCTGGGAGAAAACGATGAGGGTGATGAAACTGCCCAGAAAAAGTTTAAATTTTGGTGTTAATGGTTGGGTTTTTGTATTTCTGTTTATAATTTTTCAAGTGATCTGTTATGATAATCTGAAATTGGATTTGGAATCTGGGTTTTGACTCTAACTTGTAAACACTCAACTCTATTTTTTGGGGGGTAATTTTTTAATGTTTTGCATGTGGGTTGATTGTAGGGTACTTTTTTCTTTCTATGAAGTGTTATTATGAGTTGTTAATGGAATTTTCATTAATTTTGGTGGGTGTTAGGGTTTTTTTTTTTTTTCTTTTCATTAAACAGAAAGGTTAAGTTTTACTCAGATCTGATAATCAAAGCAAAAGGATTACATGATTATTTCGCACTCGGGTTTGAATTTTGTTGGAAATGGGAGACGACTTGTTTTGAGCCGTTTATGTTTTTGTTTGCTCTGTTTCAGTGATGTGTATGGATTTAAATTGCGGTCGAGGCTGCGTTTTCGTTCGCGTTGTGTTTATCGCGATTGCGGACATAATGAATGCTATTGTGGTCACTGTGGATATTGCGCTCGTGAATTTTTTTTTAAATTTACACAACTTATTGTAAAACATAAATGGCGGTTTCGAACGGTGCCGCTATCGCTATATAACGGCCGTTATTTCGATAACGGACCGCTATTTAAATTCCTTGTGATGTGATAAGAATTGGGACTTGGGGGACTTGGGGGAGGAGGATGGTGAACGATGGAAAGAAACAATGGAGATGATGATGATGATTTTAAAATAATTTTAATAGTTTTAACCACCTGCATTTATTGTGTTTTTTTTTTAAGTTGGAGAAGTGTCTTTTTTTTTTTTAGTAAAAAACGACTTCAAGGGTCAAAACATATTATTAAGTAATATCTTGAATAACAGCATTATGAATTTTCATAGGATAATTCATGTCAAAAAACCAACTCTTGGCTTCACTACACATTTTAGTATAAATCAAGTCAGCCACACTATTACAGGACCTATGTGACCAAACTAGCCTAGAAGAGTTAAACAAACCAAAAGCTTCTTTACAATTCTTCACTCTATTGCCTATAATGGTAATATTTCTTCACCTATATTTAGCTTATTGACAAGCCCTGCATTGTCGGTTTCAAAGATCACATCCCCCATCAAATTTAACTTTACAGCAGTGTCAATGCTTCTTTCCAAGGCTATACACTCAGCCTCTTGTACCGAAAATCTGCCTACCTTGACGCCTCCACCACCCCTAGCACAAAACCATCATCATCTCTAATTATAACCCCATACCTCATTTTATTATCGTTGACCGTTGCATCAAAGTTTATCTTCAGAGTACCTTTCGTCGGTTTTTCCCATTTCTTTGTTTCCCCATTCTGAGCTAATATGAAAAGATTCACCAAGCTGAAGATGCGAAAATCATTACTCAAGTTTCTAGCCTTCTCTCATATATCATGCGGTCTGTCAACTTTGCCTTTGCAGATGAAGTTGTTCCTGCTGTTCCAGCAGTTCCAAAGCATTGTGATAAGGTCTGCCATAGCCTTTTTGTCAAGGATTCTCATTAAGCCTTCCAACCAGTCGATGCATCTATCATACTGCTTTTATTACTGTTTAAGTTCCATCCACCTATGGTTAAAACCTCTCGAGATAAAGTACAGTCACGAAGTGCATGGAGAAGAGTTTCAGCAGTAGCACCACACCTGGGGCAGCCTTCATAGTGGTTATTTTAACGTTTGTGGGGAGAATCTCATGCCCAACTCTCCATGCAAAGACTTTAATCTTTGGAAAAGTGTTAAGCTTCCAAAGATTCTTCCAATATATCCTATGCGGACCATAACCAATGTCTTTTAACAGCATCTAAGAGTAGGCAGACTTTGAGGTGGAAGATCCATGGGGATTATGAAACCACACCATTCTATCACTTTGATTATCATTCTCAATAGGAATATTACAAATTCTATCTCCCCAATCTTTACCATACAACCTTTGCACTTTATCAACATTCCAACATCTAGCATTCTCCATCCAAAGATCTTTAACACTAACATCATTTAAGGAAAGCATGTTTGGGATCATAGTACTTCCATTGAGATCTTCCAAACCCCATTTATCTTTCCTGATATTAATGATTTCACCATTTCCTACCTGCCAACCGAATCCATTCTTCAAAAAATCCACAGAGTAGCGATTCTCGACCATGTAAAAGATGTTCTATTCACTTTTTTGGAGTTAAAAATATTTCCATCGAAAATATTTAGAAGACAACTTTAAAGCAGAGGGACTCTTTATTATTGATGAGCCTCCAAACTTGACGACCAATGAGAGCTATATTAAACAGTCTCATATTACGAAGTCCAATTCCACCCATACCCTTTGGATGACAAAGAGTTTTCCAGGAGAGCATAGACCAAAATTTGCCTCTTTCCTTCCCAAACCACCAGCTTCTGCTAAGTTTCATTTGAATCTCCTTTAACACACCTCATGGGGCAAGAAAAATATACATCGAATAAGTAGGAATGCACAGGAGTACCGCTTTGATCATAATCTCTTTACCACCATATGATAAGAGTCTTTTAGTCCAGCTATTTATTCTGCAAGAAAGTCTATTAATAATTTCAGTAAAAGCCTCTCTTTTTCTTTTACCAATTAGGAGAGGTAACCCCAAATATTTATCTAACTTCTCTACAATCTTCATATTGAGAATATTATTACAAATGGATTTCATTTCATTGGGGGTATTAGGGCTAAACAAAATCATAGATTTTTCAAAGTTTATTTCTTATCAAGACATATAAGAGAAATTCCTAAGGATATGCATGAAACACTCTAGTTCACTTTTTTTATTTCTAACGAATAAAAGGGCATCATCAGCAAAGAATAAGTGATTAATCCTAGGACCATGCACACTAGCCCGAATGCCTCTTAACAAATTATTACTCTGAGCCTGAATAAGCATTCTAGAAAAAGCCTCCATACAAAATAAAAATAAATACGGGGATAAAGGATCCCCTTGATGAAGGCCTCTTTCAGGTAAATGGTATCGGATATCATATTATTACACTTAATTAAATACTTAACAGAACAAACACACCCCATGATCTTGTCAATCCATTGATTTGCAAACCCCATACATCCCATCACCTCTTTGATAAAATTCCACTCCACGCTGTCGTAAGCTTTACTCATGTCTAACTTGATCACACAACCTTTATTGGAGTTATACCAGGTGTTTTGGTGATAATGAAGAAGGTCATGAGCGATGAGAATGTTATCATGAATCATCCTTCCAGGTACGAAAGCACTTTGGTTACAGCTAATGCAATTAGGAAGTATAACCTTCAGCGTGTTAGCCAACACCTTGGCTATAATTTTGTAGATGTACCTGCACAAACTTATTGGTCTGAAGTTAGTAAAATCACAAGGATCTCTATTTTTTGGAATTAAAATGATAACAGTTTCATTAAGAGAATATATATTTCCCTGTCCATTAAGAATATCCAAACAGAACCGTATAGTGTCATCTCCCACAATGTCCCAATGCTGCTTAAAAATTTCCTGATAAACCGTCAATGCCAAGAGCTTTTCTTAGGTCCATATTTCTAATAGCATTCTTAACCTCACCTCATTATACTCCCTTATAAGCCAATCATTGTTCTCTCTGGTAATACACTTATCCATAAAGCTCAAATCCACTTGAGAGATACTATTTCCATTAGAACAAAATAGGTTCCAAAAATAATTTCTAGCAGCCACACAGATTTCCTTATTATCCATAACCTAGGTACCATTCTCATCTTTTATCTTCTCAATTCTATTCTTTTTTAACCTGCCTGTAGCTTTTGCATGGAAGAACTTTGTGTTTCTATTTCCTTCCTTGAGCCATTACACCCTTGATCTTTGTGCCCAGTACATTTCCTCCCTTACATAAAGGAAATTTAGCCTACTATAATATTCCCTTAGCAATCTTACACTATCCTCCCTGCTAATAGAATCGATAATCTTATTGATATTATCCTCCAACCTTTTAATATCTCTCTTGGTTTTCCATAAATTCTATTTTTGCCAGCTTTCCAAACACCACCGAACGTTATCTAACTTGTTTTCATAGTTGCCCTCACCTTGCAACCAACCCTTATTAATGATTCTCTTAACATCCTTTTCTGACGCCCAACAATCTTCATATCAAAACTGGAGTCTATTATCACATGAGTAGTCCTTAGGTTTACGCCTATACAGATAAAAAAAATAGTGTCATGGTCAAACTGTGATTGTCGAATGATACTAGAAGCAACAAAAGGGAACTTCTCCACCATAAACACCGAAGTAAGAAACCTATCTAGTCTTTTCTTTATTAATCTATGCCATTCTCTGTTATTAACCCACGTAAACCATCCCGGTCTAGCTTAATGTCAACAAGAGCCAGATCATCAACAGCGTCTCTAAAATCATTCATAAGAGTCCGAACAATCTGACGGTCTTCTTTCTTCTCAGCTTTGTTCAACATTGCGTTAAAATCACCTCTCACCACCCAATCCTCTCTAACCTCCACACCCACTCTCCGAAGCATATTTTAGGAGATATTCCGCTCATTAGGGTTTGCATGGCCATAATAACCGTAACTCTAATTTTGTTGGAACCACCAAGCATAACTAAAGAGTCGATATGATGCTTGGAGTAACTTTGAAGTGACATCCATCTCATCAGTCCACATTAGCGCAAGACCACCGCTTCTGCCCTCTGCATTAACAACTAACCCATTTTGCATTTTACTTCTTGTTTTGCACTCTTTGAAATTCAGTGGCTTTCATTTTAGTCTTACAAAGAAAGATGATAGTGACATCCATCTCATCAGTCCACATTAGCGCAAGACCACCGCTTCTGCCCTCTGCATTAACAACTAACCCATTTTGCATTTTACATCTTATTTGCACTCTTTAGAATTCAGTGGCTTTCATTTTAGTCTTACAAAGGAAGATGGTATCAGGTCTATTGGAAGCTAAAAGCTCCTTGAGCTCTCGAATTGTCGCAGGTGACTTCATCCCACGACAATTCCAGCTAAGGAACTTCATTGTACCGTGGGGTGTTCTCCGATCCACCGCTTTGCAGTGTAAATCCATTCAGCAGCTTTCTTCGAACTAATCTGTTCGGGCTTTCCACAGATAACTCCCCATTATGTCCACTATTTCTTTTCCTCTTTGTCTTTGTTTTCCATGTACTATCACATCCATTTTTTTATATTTCTTCTTTCTTGTGGTGTATTTAGCTCCGATTCATCCTCATTATCATTACCTTGCACCATTTCCACAGTATCAATTAATGTATTCGGCCTTATGCCCTTGCAAAGCTCCCTATATGATTTTTTATTAAGCTTCATTTATTCTTTTATCAGTTCTATGCCATTTCTCATCAACCTATTATTTTGTGTCGTTACACTTACTGGAACTCTTAACCAGTTACCATATTGAAATATATTATTATGACTCTTATCAGTAATCTTCTGCTCCTTGCATTTTTGTGTCGTATGACCAATCAATCCTAATATGTAACAGAATCTTGGTAATCTCTCATAACGTAGAGTACATACAAGTTCTTCCCTTCTTGATTAATATAATGAACAATCCTCCTCAATGGTTTATATATATCAATGTTAATCATAATGCGCTTATATTCTGTCCATCCTCCATCTCTGTCTCTCCAATCTATAGCTAAGACTTCTCCAACCGCATTACCAATCTCCATTGCCATTTCCCTATCCATGTACTCTAATGGTATGTTGGATGTTCTAACCCAGAAAGGTGAATGACTAAAGTCATAATCATCCATTGTTTTATCTTTATTATAAGGGACCATATTGAACAGGCATTGGTCAAATAGCCACGGAAAAAGATTAAGGATTCTTTTCTTATCTTTTTCGTTACAAAATTTTACCAGTATACCTCCTTCTTTTATGGCAACAAAATTTACCTCCTCCTTCGTGTACCACAAAGGATTTAAAAACTCAGACATTGCCTCTCTATTCACTTTCCCTCACCATCAATTTACCTATGGCCCAATGTTCATAACCTTTTGGGTAATCCATATTTACCTTTTTACTAACCACCCTCTTTGTCTCTTCCTCCGAGAAGTTTAATTTCGCTAGCAGATTACTTATATCTTCTTCCATAATAATCCTAAATAGAACCTTGAGGATTTTCCAAAATAAAAAAGCCACTCTCTCCTCGCGAACACCCTCCAAAACAATCCAGAGATAAACAGCTATAACTAAAATCAAGAATTTCAAGAACACCACACTCCACACCCGCATGCAACAGAACTGAGGATAGAAAAACAACATAAAAACCAAAATCTACAAAAGACTACTATGTATTCTAAACCATCCTTCTTTCACGGTTTTTGCATTTAAGACGTGAAAAAGCATGCAAAAAATTGTACAAGTCCACAACCAAAACAAGTAAAAGATATATGTAAAGAAAAATAAAGGACAAAAAAACTTGTAGATAAAGAAAGAAATCTTTCACATCAACTGGTGCCTCTGATTTGACGTGAAAGCTTTAAAAATTCCAGAAACAGACTAGCTTGAAGCCTAGCCCAAAACTCCACCACTTCTCAACCACCCCACCATCAAAAGTGGGAATCGACAAACAAAACAAAACCTAACCATCCAATTATTCTATATGAAAGAATAAAGATGGAATTTTTTGATAAAGGAACCGATTATTGGATAATAGTTGGGGAAGGTAATGAAAGAACAATTCTTACTTCTTTCACTCCTTTCTAGCTCATCATCATAGGTGTTTTATTCTTCAGTTGGAGAAGTGTCACTTGAGGGAGGAAGATGATGAAATGATGGAAAGAAACAATGGAGATAATGATAGTGATTTTAAAATTTTTAATAATTTTGTTGAAGTGGCATATAAGACAAAACAGTGCTTTATCAACATTTAATTATATTTAAGTTGCCATTTCAGTAGTTAATGTTGATTGTTAATTTAATAGTCACATCATCATATCCGTTAAAAATAAATTAATTTAACTAAAAATAAAAATAGGGATCAAAGTGATAAAAAACATAAAAAGCTAAAGTGATTAAACAATCAAAAGTTAGAGACTATTTTGATATTATGCCTTTTTTATTCATTATTTTTATTTTGAACTTGGATTATTTATTACACAACTAAAAATATATGACACCCTTTGTCAAACCCACCGGCTATCAAATAATTTAATTTTCCCTATAGTAAAATGGTTATGGCTTAAATATTGAATCTTGTATTATTAGTTGAATATAAAAATTAACTCTTAAGGGCTTATGGTTGAATATTCTTTCGTGAAGTGGCTATGGTCAAAGAATAAATTCAATCCATAAATATTAAACTTTTAATTGTTTTATTTCGAAATTTACGAAAATCCTTTAAAATATATTTTTCTGATTGAATGAGTTAACTCGAAATGTAGATATCACTATATATATATTTGATCGTGAAGGTGTATTAACACAAAGGAGCAACGCAATTGTTACCTTTATTCTTAACTATACACAGAAGCTGGAGGCTTTGGGTGTATGTCTCTTTGTCGACCAGACTGGTTCAAACATTAATTAGTTGGGATCCTCCCTGCGCGTCTATTGTAAAGATTAATTCCACTGCATCATTTCGTGTACAATCACGGATGGCTTTCGTGGGAATCATAATTAGAAACCATGAACATATCTTCTATAGAAGTTGTGCAATTACAAAGGAACGTCCCTGTCACGTTTCAATCTTGTAACGTTTGCTGCAGAGGCTATGATGTGTGTTTGGGCGCTCGAGTAATTTGGCTGTGAACTGGCAATCAAATAATGATATTCATCCTAGGGTTTATCTTCTCTAGTTATTTAAAAAATTAATTTAAACTCGTAAGAAAAACACAAAAAAATACAATATAACCCATAAAATAAAAGAAACTCATGATATAATTTCTTTGGAAATTAACTTAGAATCTTCAATCTTGACGGAGAACTACTTAAAATCAACTTCCAAGTTGTTCTTTTGAGTGATTTTCATGCTAAACTAAGATTACTTTCTCGCTTTTTATTTCCTTATATAGGCCTTCTTAAAGTGTTAAAAATTTAAAAATAAAAAATCCTTATCAATTTCGTTCACAAGCATAACTAGTTACACGTCCATATGGTCTAACTGTGTGGAATATTATTGACCATGTGTAACTTCCAAACAACTCAATATTTTGATTTTTACTTATTTTTCCTCTTATTATTCCCAAATGCTCTATAAAGCTTCAAGATATGAATTTAAAGCATTGAAAGTATATAATTTACAATTAACACCCTTTTGACACTTGTCGGACCTAGGGATGTTGAATAGTGTTAGAAAGTTGTACAACTGGTTGTGAAAGGTTCAGATTAGATGGGTACGTCAGTCTATGGTAAAAGTGGTTGTTGTGGGTTGGTATGATATCATTCATTTTTAGCTTGCCTATGAGGCTGGTGATTCCAGTCATGAGAGTTGATCTTCCTTCCTAGTAGCTTTGTTCTATGTTTCTAGCGTTGTTTTGGGTGTAATCCTCTGTTACATAAAAAATAATTTAAATATGGAATGGTCTAATATAAAATTTAGTTAGTATTTATAAAGATGAGCTGGTTTAACAAAAAGTTTTCATATTTTATGGCCATTTGCAATTTATGGTTCCAAAACAAACTAACGTTATTTTGAGATTCAATTAGTTCAATTCTTAATAAACATATTTGGAATTAAGGCATTAAACTACACAAAGTTTTAGCAGCATAATGTGCCTGGGAAGATTAAATTTGAGCAGCATGATTCAATTATGGTATAAGAATTCAATTCCTACGAAGGATTGCTTCTACTGTGATTTGTCCAATACGCCAGCTTACTAATGAATGTGGAGCTCATGCTCTTCGGGATTATGAGGTGACCAGGACCGTTTAGTTTTGTCTCGACTATACAATAGCGAAGCTAGGGGTTGATAGGAACTCAAAATTTTAATCTAAAATTTTAAATTAATAATGATAAAAATAAATTAATTAATTAGAAGTGTGAATCGAGTCTTTGGCTATCCTCAGATTAATGGTTCGTCCTCTCGAAATAAATTAAGAAGTAAAAATTCATTTGGTAAAAAAAAAAATCATTTGGATCCTGGTTTGACCAAATATAAAGTCGTTAAGATGGCTCCTGCTTTGTTCCATTATTATACTTTATTGCTTCTTATAAAGGACCCAAAGTTCATAGTTTATTTTACACAAACCGCACTAGATGGGCTTAGGCTCCTCCTAGTATCCTTGAGACTGCCTTGCCTAGAGTTATACATACAGTTGGAAATAGATAGGACTGTTTACTATTACCACTCTTGCATGCAGCAAGACTCAAAACAGCCACACCGTATTTATATAAACATTAAAAGAAACGAAAAGCAGAAGCTTGAGTAAACCCTGTATGGCGCATATCAACCATTCACAACGGTACCACCATTTGGATGGAGGGTTTGGCCAGTCATGTAGGAAGAGCAGTGGTTACATGCAAGGAACACAAAGCATGGTGCAACCTCGCTGGGCTGCCCAGGTCTTCTCATTGGAACTTGAGCTCCAAACTGAGCGGTTTCCTCTTCATCAAATGATGCTGGTATCAATGGAGTCCATATGGGCCCGGCGCTACGGCATTCACACGTATGCCTCGGTTCACCAGCTGTTGTGAAAGGCCTCTAGTGAAAGCCACAATTGCACCCTTGGTTGCTGTGTAATCAAGTAGCGTGTCATTCCCTTTATACGCATTTACGGATGTAGTATTGATTATGGAGCTGCCTTCTTTCATGTACTTCAGAGCATGCCTATGAATTATAAAATTATGAAATTGTTTACCATCGCTATTGACCGAATTTTTCACTTGTTTTTCTTGGAAAGTTCTAAAGAATTACCTGGCCAGGAAGAATTGGGAATAGATGTTGGTCCTAAACACCCTATCAAGCCTCTCCTCATCAATCTCCTCCACACTGCTAGCCTTGTACTGTTCAGCCGCATTGTTAACCAGAATATCGATCCGACCAAATGCTTTTACGACCTCATCAACGACTTGTTTGCAGTTCTTATCGTACCCCAAATCAGCAGATACAGCCAGCGGGTCCTTGGCGTCTGAGGTCTTAGCCTTCCTCAGGATCTCCAGACTGTCTCGTGCATCCTTCTCCTCTTGAGACTTCACGTACGTAAAGGCCACCGTTGCTCCCTCGAGGGCAAAGCTGTGGCAAACTGCTCGGCCAATCCCCGAATCACCTCCAGTAACTAATGCCACCTTCCCCTGCAAAAACAAAAAGAAATTTACTCAAACATTCATCATATATATGTGTTGACATTTTTGGATTGTGTCTAGGAAACAATACTTGAAGCTTGTTGGAAGGCTGGTAGTTGGTGTTGTAGTACTCAGGGATAGGATTCATGACATGTTCTTTTCCAGGTTGTGCATCCTGTTTCTGAGGAGGTACCTGCCGTTGCTGCCCATCAGAAGCCATTCTGATATCTAACAATCTAACAGGTGATTTTCTCTGGTTCCTCGGAAAAAGGTTTCTAATAACTTGGGTTTTGTTTGGATACCAAGAAATTACAGTAGGCAAGACTCTTGAGGAAATAAGCGAACGCGAAAACATATATATACGAGTATAGGATTTGGATGAATGCAGTGAATGGGAAAAGGTGGTGCAATGCAAAGGGTAATATAATGAGTTGTGAGGTAGACACGTAGGGCGACGTGGCAGTACAGGTTACAACGTGTCCTGCCTATCACATGCAGGGGACACATCAGCGGGAACAGACGTTTTTGTTGACATGGGGTTCCATGTGATGTGAGGTGGTTCTAGCACGGTCTTTGAAACTGGTCTTTTTCTGATCTACATATCTGCAACTACAGAAATGGACTTCTTCCTGAGTTTTCTCTTTTAAAGAGTGATGATATTGCGACGCTTTTGCTGATCTTCAAAATTGTGCATTGCAACCTAAAATTGACCGATTGCCTACCAAAGCTTTGAAGTTGAATTAGTTCAACAATGATAGTTTAGTATTTCAATGTCAATAGTTACAATATTTGCTGGTTTTGATTCGATTTGAACGAAATGTGCTAATTAAATAAATGAAAAGAAGATTGTAAGCATGGTTTTTGCCCATGGGTTTTGGTTAGAATCTAAGCAAATGACAATGTAAAAGAATAAAATAATAAAAAAATATTAATGAATGGGCTTTTAATTTGTAGATAAATAAATTTTCAATGTAAAGAATAAAATAACTATATATGTCCGTGTGCATCAAAATCACTTAAATTTTTACAGATCATACTATCTTGCTATGAGCACATATCTGAGATCGTGAAACATGTAATTACCTTTCAAAACAAGGTTTCTAGCATATCACTTAGGGTTCAAGTTACCCAATTTAAACCATATTCAATCACTCCAAAAGCAAATCAAAACAAGTCCAAATCATCCTTTAAAATCACCATCCTATGTGCCTAATTAACATGTCAAAATTGACACCTCAATTCATATTTTTTAGCTAATCAAATGAATTATACACACAACAATACCAATATGCCTTTAAGGCACTTCAACCATTTCCATTATACTAAGCACAACCAAAAGCACAAATAAATACCAATTCAATAATCACTAAATGACATATTCATCTTCAACTTCTCAAACACCAAATAACCATTCAATCAATCTCCAATGTTAAGCATTAACTTACCAACAATGAGACCATTAACATCACATTCACACACACACACACACACATATATATATATATATATATATACATAGACTTCAAAATGTCAACCAAAACACAAAATGACCATTATAAGTATAAAAATATTCCTAGGTACATGCCAAGACCAAAAAGAACAATTCACCAACACTTGAGTTCGGGATTGCCGCTGGATGCTGGATCGACAATCGATTCTTTAAGTACCTAACCAACACACAGAAAACAAAACCGTACGCTGAGTGTAACTCAGTGGTATTTCTATAATCCAAATATGAAACATAATATGATATATACCAATGGATAAGTTAAATGTAATGAACAATATGCACATTTTATATGTACTTTCACATTTTCATAGCTTCAATTTCTAACTCAAATGAAAACATTAACATGGATCATCACCCTTTCACTCAAATTCATTGAAAATTTAACATTAATGTCTCATTTCGTCTCAAGATTCATTGTAAGCAATCTAAAGTTCATAATCAACTTTATTTTAATTCATTTCACAAGTTGTAATCCCGATTGCCACTTCCATTTTTCCCTATTAACATGACTCGGACTCGAACGAGTCCGACGGATACGCAGATCCAACCAACATACCAATTTGACACCCAGTGCCTGACAGATAATTCCGTAATAATAAATTGTGCCCTACGCTGACTAGTAAAACCGACAATAAATGTGCCCAGCACTGGTAGGTATAACAGACAAATAGGGTGCCTAGTACTCCCCGACACGTAGTCGTAAAACCTTCAACCCTTTTTATCCTTGCATGCTAATTATACGCAACCCTGCCCGAATAATTAATAAGGTAATAATTTCTCACATTTCATTTATAAACATTTCTCCATTTCAAATTCATAATCACAATCAACCAATCCCATTTTCCTTATATATATAACAACATGTTTCATCGCAACATTAGCACAATTTCACATTTCAAATAATATCTAATATTTTCGAATTTATTCAATTCAATATTTAGTACAAATAACCATTTCAATCACATAATTTTCAATTCACTGAATCAATTATAACTCACCTTACGAACTTACCACACAATGCAATGTAAAAATGAAATAATTGAGATAGTTCGGATTATAGAAACACAAACCGTAAACTTCGAGCTATTCGTCGACGATATTATCTTTTCCTTTCTTTTTCGAGGACTATGAGTCGACGTTAGCTACGGATTAAAACAAATATAATAAATTAACAATACATAACCAAATTGGCATTCAATTGTTAAATTGTACAACTTTTGCATCTTATTCAATTTAGTACCTAAAAACGGGACTAACATAATTTTCACATTTAACCCCCCAAACCTAATATCGAACTTGGTAGAGTCCCTATAGGACTTCCTATTTCTCAATTACACCCCAAATTTCACAATTTGTGCATTAAAGTCCCTATAGCACAAAAATCATCAATTAGCTTTACAATTTAGTCATTTTTCTATACTAAGCTTAAAATTTATCAAATTAGTCCTTAAAACTTCGACCATTCAACAATGGTGACATCCTTAAATTTTAACAGTACCAATAATTACAACATGGGTCAGCTAGCTTGAATTACCGACATTCCGAAAACATAAAAATTACAAGAAAAAAATTAATTTGAACTAAATAAATTGAAGTTTAAATACTTAGAATCCCTTGCCGTTGGTCTTTCTTCTTCTTCTTTTGTTTCAAAATTTTGTGAAATTAATAAGGAAATGTTTTGTTTTAGAGCTCCATTACTTACTTTTATGTTATTTTATTCAATTATGTTTTTATAATTTATTTATTTATTTTAAATTAAAATTTTACAAAATTTTTAACAATTAAAACAATGTTACCGTCCACTAGAAATAGAACATTAGTTTAATTGATTTTAATTCCTTAGTCATATTCTACCCTATAATTAAATATCAATTCATACTTTTATCACTTACGCAGCTTTTATGCATGTATGTTAATTAAGTCCTAATTCAATAAAATTATTTGTCCTAAATCCAATAAACTTTTAACATAAATTTGTAAATATTTATTAAATATTTATGAGTATGGTTTATAAAATCGGGGTTCCAAAGTCACATTTTCCGATATCACTAACTTTTGGGTCATTACACTACAAAGAAATGACTTTTTAGCGGCATTTTTTGGGCATTTAGCGGCGTTTATAAGCGCCAAAAAGTGTTTATGGCGCTTTTCTAAGCGCCACAAAAATGCCGCCAATACAACCATTGAAAATTTTTACATTTATGAGCAAAAAACGCATTAAAGATCTCGACTTTTAGCGGCGTTTGTGATAAAAGTTAAAAACCATGGTCTTTAATGGCTTCTTTTAAAAAACGCCGCTAAAAGTCGGGGCCTTTAGCGGCGCTTTATTAAAAACGCCGCTAAAGTTGGGCCTTTAGCGGCTTTTATTAAAACGCCACTAAAGTCAGGGCCTTTAGCGCTTTTCCCAAAAACGCCGCTAAAGTTAGGGTCTTTAATGGTAACTTTTACCAAAACGCCGCTAAAATCAAGGCCTTTAATGCTTTTCAAAAACGCCGCTAAAAGTCGAGTTTTAGCGGCGCTTTACCAAAAACGCCAAAAATTTCTTGACATTTAGCGGTAGCTTTTGTACAAACGCCATGAATTTGTACTGATTTAAAAAATAATTTTTTCAATATTATACCCTCCCGCACTAAAACCAACCAATAACAAAGATATAATTCCAACGCAAAACAAAGAATTTAGCATAAAAATCACAATCAATACATTAATTCTAAATGATACTTGAAATTTAATAAATTAAATGAATGATAATGAAAATATTGTAACAATAATGTTAAATGTAATAATGTCAAAACTTCTTACAATGAAAAACTAAATGTCTAAGATGGCGGTTTCTGCATCATGAAACATCTGTGATCATATCTTCAAGTCAGTCTTGGAGCTCTTCATATTTTCTATTCTCGCTCGCTAGCATCCATCTTGCCTCTGCCTCCTCCATTTGCCACGCCTCTCTCATTCTTCTTCTTTGCCTCCTTGCTTGTGCTGCTTCAGCATCCGCTCTAAGTCATTCTTGGAGTTCTTAATATTTTCTTTGAACATCGAGAATTTGTCGTCTCTCGCTCAACTGTGCTCTCTTGCATCCGAGCTATCCGTTTTGTAGCCTCTGAACTTCAAAGACGAGATTGACCCCTAAGGCATGTACTGTTGGGAGGCGGATCCAAAATATTGGCCTGGGTAACACGGATCCTTTAAATTGAACCCACCATACCTTTCAAGACCAAAACATCGTTGATAATTCTATTAAAAATATACTAAAGATTAGCGTAACTATCATCAAGTAGTCGTACCTTTCGGGACCCAAAACATCTGTAATAATTACATTATCAATCTCCTCAAGATTAACGAACTATCGATCAAAGCAAACCGCTTCATACTCGCTTCTTCTCCTTTAGTTTATCCTAATAAATCAATGAAAGAGTTAGAAACGAAATATATAAATAAGAAAGAATGCAACATAATTTAACATTATAAATTTAAAACTATAAACGATGAATTAAACTATTATAATTAAACGGTAGAAATATTTATAAAAATAAAATTTTATTAAGTAAATATACCAAAATTTACGCAATTTCGGATGTCATCTGAGATCCATCCTTCTTTCTATAGTAATGTCAAAAAGTGAACGCGTCCAACTTTTTGACCAATCAAGTTTCCTACACTTTAGCGAAAAATATAATTTAATAGTATAAAGTAATTAATATTTGATGAATTAATAAATTATAATACCTCGGCGTCACTACACAAGCAAAACTTCTAGAACCTCACTGTACATGAATTTCTTTACATCCGCTTATTCCAACTCGCTCACGGTCCTACATAATGCAATTTGAATTATATATATAGTAAATACTATAACCAAATAATTTATACGATTTTAGATGTACGTAATACCTCTCATTTTTTTGAATTCCAAAATCTAACTTGATCTTCCCATTGGTACCTCAACATTCCCGGTGGAACATTTCTTAATTTTTCGTCGAGGCTTATGTCTTTCTTAAAATATTATTTTTTTGAGCGTGCTTTTATTGTCTCTCCATTTTTACCCAATGTCTTCTTAACATAGTCATCGAGACCTCTAAATTAAATCTACCACAAGAAAAAAAGTATAAAAAGTTAATATAAATGAAAATTAAATTAAAGTATTATAAATTACATTCACGTTTTATTACCTTAATATTTTCGAGAGCTCGATTTTGTTGGCATCGGGCATGTGATGCCATGATTCGTAGTTAATGGGCAACATATTGGGATTTCGTGCTAAAATGCCCAAATAGCCTCCTAACAATGAAAGCCGATCCAACAGTGGCCATCATTGTTTCTCCTTACTTTAACACGATCGTTAGGCTCTAAGTCGATAAATCTTTAAGTAATGTACGCCCCGACCTCTGTCGTCCCACCACCTTCATTTGAAAATGATATATTATTATATTAAAATTGAAAAATGAATCAATAATAAAATTCAACATGCATGTAAAATAAACTTAACATTACTTTCAAATTCTCCGGGCTCGTCATCTATGTCCCAAGAAAGTAGAAGATCCAACAACCGCTTTCTTTGTTCACTACTACTAGCTTCTTACGGATTTGGAGTTTCATGGACAATATTTAAATCTCGTAATCGTCTTCTAGGCATTTTTCCGCAATACACATGAAAATTATATAACATGAACAACATGAAAATTATAATATTACATATAAATAATAAATCGTTAAATCTTACTACATCATATTTCGTAAATATCTTCGTCCACATCCTCGACAAACCCATTGAAATTGTTGACTAGTACTAGGGATATTTTCGCTTAAGTCTTGTTCGAAAAGGCAAAGTTTCGATCTTTCGACTATGTCATCTCTACTTCCACCGCCAACGTCGAAGAAGTCTCTAGGGGTGTTTCAAGTACAACGTACCAACCCTCATCATTGGATCTTTCGAGTAAAAACTTGTTTAACTTGAGAAGAAAACACATACGGCTCGTCCATCGATTGTTCTCGGTGTGAATTAATCAAGAGAAATTCACCATTGTAAAACCATATTGATCGCTTTTAATTCCATGAAAGTATTCACATCACCAATCACCTCGAAATAAGACAACTTTGCATTTGCGCAATAATCTAACTCAATGATGTCGAATAAGTCCGTAATATTCCAAATTCTCCTCGACCGATTCATCGTCCTCCTAGCACTAGCATAACTTGTAATCGAAAAATTAACAACAATTCCGCAATTTTGGGTTCTCCTCAATCTCTCGCGATACCTTGTATGAAATCAGATCCGCTTGATGAGGAAGCCACTATATCTTTTAACTATTCTGTTTGGACCTTGTGAAAGCCATTTAACGTCATTATTTACTTCATTCCGACTCCAAACCTATTGAGTCGAAAGTAAATTGAGTAATTATGAATGTTATGAAAAATATTATTACTTGTCAATGAAAATTTAAATTGCATACCATTTGGCTTAACCATTCATGGAATGATTTTGCGAACAACTTATTAATTTCTCGTCGATTTAATCTTCGAGATCGTGAACGAGCTCTCAATATTTGTTTGTACTCACTACGGTAAAAAAGGTTTTACTTTGTTAGAAGATAAACAAATCATAATTGATGAGTATTTATCAAATTGTAGAACGTATTCAAATGGTTCCATTGAATCGTGATGAAAAGAACGATCGATGTGCTTGGACCCACGATCTATCGCCTAATTACGTAATTTCGACTGTCGATCGGTTCTCTGAAACTTTGAAATAAATAAGTTTCACCAAATTATGATCTGTGAGCCCAAAGATTTCCACTTGGTCCATTCATTCGTGTTTCAACATCTTCCAAATACCTCGAATGAAAGTCATACATTCATCCGCCAAGTATCCCTCGGTAATTGATCCTTCCGGATAACGCTTATTGCGGCAGTATGACTTCAATTTGGAAAGGAACTTAAACACGATATACAATATTATCAAAAGTTAGAAATAAAGGCATTTAGCTGAATGAAGGAATATTTTGCAAATAAAGTAAGACCTTTCAATGGGATACATCCATCGATAGAAAACGGGTCCACTAAGAAGTGCTTCACGCGGGAGATGAATTAACAAGTGCACCATGATAGTGAAGAAGGAAGGCGGGAATATCTTCTCCAGATTGCATAAAGTTAATGCGGCTCGATCTTGTAGTCTCTCAAGTTCTTGAACATTCAAAACTTTACCACAAATGTCTTTTATTATATTTGATGGTTCAATTACGGAGTCGTCACCTTTTTCGACATACAACACCGCATAGCAACTGGCGATAAGTCTTGCATCAATATGTGATAGTCATGCGATTTTAAGCCATATAATCTTGATCCTTAAGACTCACACATCGCGATATATTTGATGCATACGCATCCGGACCCTTATATCCTTCAACACCGTAAAGAACACTTCTTTCTCCGTCTTCGACAATGAAAAAATAGCGGTGACAGCAACCGATATTTCATATTCGGAAGTGCTCGGGATGAAGCTCACGCCAATTCCATGTGGACTAAATCAAGTCGACTCAAGATTATCTTCGATTTTCCATCGACATTCAAAATAGTCCCAATGATGTTCTCGCAGACATTTTTCTCTATGTGCATGACATCAAGGTTAAGGCGTAAATCGATGCTCCCAATAAGGCAACTCGAAAAAATACTTCTTTTTTTCCACAAGTCCGCCTCATTAGGATCATCCTCTTCGTCGATTCATCATCGATTCATCTCTAGATCTTCTATTTCTATGCGGGTTTGCCGGTTGATTCATCTTCCCATAAATGAAATATTCATCTTCCCATAAATGAAATTTATATCTTTCAACATTAAAATATTTCGGATCCACCGATCTGAAGGGAGTCGA
Source organism: Gossypium rotundifolium (assembly GCA_025506655.1). Classification (NCBI taxonomy): domain Eukaryota; kingdom Viridiplantae; phylum Streptophyta; class Magnoliopsida; order Malvales; family Malvaceae; genus Gossypium; species Gossypium rotundifolium. Next base: position 6,267,223 of record CP106729.1, on the reverse strand, counting down.
TCTGAACTCTTCAAGACCATCAAACCGAGCACTCAAATCTAAATGTATGATTTTTCGGTAACCACCGATGATGCCCCATGTAAGAAAACTTCTTCCCATTATATAACCATTGCGAACATATCTCACAAAGATGACACGGACAAGCATAACGTCCCTTAGTACTCTAACCAGATAAATTAGCATAAGCTGGAAAGTCGTTAATAGTCCACATTAACGCCGTACGTAAATTAAAGTTCTCTTTTCTCATTGCATCAAATGTCTGAACACCAGCCCATAGTTGTTTTAACTCGTCAACAAGTGGCTGAAAATAGACGTCAATATCATTTCTCGGCCCTTTCTCTCCAGGTATAATTATAGATAAGATAAAAGAAGATTGTTTCATGCAAACCCATGGAGGCAAATTGTAGGGAACAAGCATCACAGGCCAAGTACTGTACGTTGTGCTCATAAGTTTAGAAGGGTTAAATCTATCGGATGCTAGCCCAAGCCTCACACTCCGAGGATCGCTTGCAAAGCTTGAAAATTTAGAGTCAAAACATTTCCAAGCTAAAGAATCTGCAGGATGCCTTAACAACCCATCATCGGTTCATCCATCACGGTGCCACGTCATTGATTCGGCTGTCTTCGACGACATGAAAAGCCGTTGAAGCCTCGGTATAAGGAGAAAATACCGTAAAATCTTAACTGGCTGCTTCTTTGACTGTGTACCGTGTTCATCCTCATTATCGTCCTCTGTATTTCTATTAATCCAACGTGATTGGCCGTATACATGACAGCACTATTGGTTTATGCGGTCGACCCAATACAACATGCAGTCATTTGGGCAACTGTGAATTTTGTTGTATCCAAGGCCCAAATCCTTTATCAATTTCTTCATGTCTTTGGAAGATCGAGGGATTTTTGCAAATGGGAACATTTCTTGCAGAAACTCTAATAGCATTGTCAACGAGTTTTCGGTCCACCCCCCAGACATTTCAAGTGAAAAAGACGAATACAGAATGACAATTTGGAAAATTTTGATCCTTCGTACTTCTTCATTCATTTCACCAAGTAACGATAGAACCTCACCGCTTCTTCATTTGGTCGTTCATCCAGACACTTCTTTCCCTTCGGTAAAAGTATTTCCTCCAAAATTATGATCATCGGCTACACCCAAGTCGTGGAAATGGCCCAAACCATCATCACAAGATATTAAAAGTATCCCGCAACATGTTTTCCATGTTATCGCCACGAACATTCGATTGAAAGCACTATGAGGATACCCAGATTCATCGATGAAGATGCTCCACTAGATGTAGACTCGCCATGAAAAACCATATTTTGTACCCCTGACAAAGCCATCAACAACTAGATGTTCGTAGACCACTTCACGATAATGCCGCTTAATATTGCAACACTTCTTACACGCAAAGAATCATATTCTCTTGGCTTGCATTTTGAAATCGAAATTCGTAAAAGTTTCTACTCCATTTCGATAGTCGTTGCTTACCCTTGACAATTTCATCCAACTCCTATCCATTTCGTAGTTGTTGAAGTCTAAAGTTGACAATAAATTATACTACTAAATTGTTAATTAATAATTTATGTAAATAATGCTATGGAATTTGATCTTAAAATTAGGTAAGTTATGTATTCTATAAGATCCATCATACGTGGCATTGTTACACCTAGGAGGATCCGTTATATCCGACAAGTGAGATATAAGGTAACCCGTCAGTTTCAAATAGATATACTTTGAATCTTTTTCTTTTATCTATACGTATTATGTAAGTTATGAAGTTTGATCTTAAAAGAAAATTATGTCGATTATGAAATTTGATATTAAAATTAGATAATTTTGTATTCATTTAGATTTATCATACGTGGCATTGTTACACCTAGGGAGGATCCATTATATCTAATCAGAGATATAAGGCAACCCGTTAGGTTTCCAAATTGATATACTTTGAATCTTTTCTTTTATCTATACAAGTATTATGTAAGTTATGAAGTTTGATCTTAAAGGAAAATTATGTCAATTATGAATTTTGATATTAAAATTAGATAATTTTTGTATTCGTTTAGATTCATCATACGTGGCATTGTTACACCTAGGGAGGATCTATTATATCTAACTGTGAGATATAAGGCAACCCGTCAGGTTTCCAGCCTATATACTTTGAATCTTTTTCTTTTATCTATACAAGTATTATGTAAGTTATGAAGTTTGATCTTAAAGGAATATTATGTCAGTTATGAAATTTGATATTAAAATTAGATAATTTTTGTATTCGTTTAGATTCATCATACGTGGCATTGTTACAACTAGGGAGGATCCATTATATCTAACTGTGAGATATAAGGCAACCCGCCGTGTTTCCAAATTGATATACTTTGAATCCTTTTTTCTTTTATCTATACAAGTATTATGTAAGTTATGAAGTTTGATCTTAAGGGAAAATCATGTAAGTTATGAAATTTAATCGTCAACTTATGTAATTTATGAAATTTGATCTTAAAATTAGGTAAGTTATGTATTCTTTAAGATCTATCATACGTGGCATTGTTACACCTAGGGAGGATCCGTTATATCTAACAGTGAGATATAAGGCAACCCGTCAGGTTTCTAGCCTATATACTTTGAATCTTTTTTTTTAATTATACAAGTATTATGTAAGTTATGAAGTTTGATCTTAAGAGAAAATTATGTAAGTTAGGGTTTAGGGTTTAAGGTTTCAGGGTTAGGGTTTAGGGTTTTAAAGTTTCAAAGTTTTAAGGTTTCAAGGGTTTAAGGTTTAGGGGTTTAATAAATGTTATATTATTTCGATATTTAATTTGGTATTTCGTTTAGATCCATCATACGTGGCATTGTTACACCTAGGAGGATCCGTTATATCCGATGATGAGATATAAGGTAACCCGTCGTGTTTCAAATTATATACTTTGAATCTTTTTCTTAAATTTATACAAGTATTATGTAAGTTATGAAGTTTGATATTAACTTAAAATTAAGGGTTAAGGGTTATGGGTTAGGGTTTAAGGTTTAAGGGTTGGGTTTAAGGTTTAAGGGTTTTAGGGTTTCAAGGGTTTAAGGTTTAAAGGTTTAATAAATGTTATATTATTTCGATATTTAATTTGGTATTTCGTTTAGATCCATCATACGTGGCATTGTTACACCTAGGGAGGATCCGTTATATCTGACAGTGAGATATAAGGCAACCCGTCAGGTTTCCAGCCTATATACTTTGAATCTTTTTCTTAAATTTATACAAGTATTATGTAAGTTATGAAGTTTGATATTAACTTAAAATTAAGGGTTAAGGGTTATAGGTTAAGGGTTAAGGGTTATGGTTTAGGGTTTAAGGTTTAAGGTTTAGAGTTTAAGGTTTAGGGTTTAAGGGTTTAGGTTTAAGGGTTTAGGGGTTATGGTTTAGGGTTTAAGGTGTAGGGTTTAAGGCTTAAAGATTAGGGTTTATGGTTTTAGAGTTTTAAGGTTTTAAGGTTTCAAGGGTTTAGGGTTTAAGGGTTTAATAAATGTTATATTATTTCGATATTTAATTTGGTATTTCTTTTAGATCCATCATACGTGGCATTGTTACACCTAGGAGGATCCGTTATATCTGACAATGAGATATAAGGCAACCCGTCAGTTTCAAATTATATACTTTGAATCTTTTTCTTAAATTTATACAAGTATTATGTAAGTTATGAAGTTTGATATTAACTTAAAATTAAGGGTTAAGGGTTGGGGTTAGGGTTTAGGGTTAGGGGTTAAAGTTTATGGTTTAGGGTTATGATTTAGGGTTTAAGGTTTATGATTTAAGGGTTTGGGTTTAATGGTTTAGGGTTTAAGGGTTTAGGGTTTAAGGTTTAAGGTTTAAGGGTTAAGGGTTAGGGTTTAGGGTTTTAGGGTTTTAAAGTTTTAGGGTTTCAAGGGTTTAGCGTTTAAAGGTTTAATAAATGTTATATTATTTCGATATTTAATTTGGTATTTCGTTTAGATCCATCATACGTGGCATTGTTACACCTAGGAGGATCCGTTATATCGATAATGAGATATAAGGCAACCCGTCGTTTTCCAAACCTATATACTTTGAATCTTTTCTTAAATTTATACAAGTATTATGTAAGTTATGAAGTTTGATATTAACTTAAAATTAAGGGTTAAGGGTAGGGGTTGGGGGTTAATGGTTAGGGTTAAGGTTTAAGGTTTAAAGGTTATGGTTTAAAGTTTAGGGTTTAGGGTTTAAGGGTTAGGGATTTAAGATTTAGGGTTTAAAGGTTTAGAATTTGGGGTTTATGGCTTAAGGGTTAAGGGTTAGTGTTTAATGGTTGGGGTTGGGGTTGGGGTTGGGGTTGGGGTTAGGGTTTTAAGGTTTTAGGGTTTTAAAGTTTTAAGGTTTCAAGGGTTACGGGTTTAGAAAATAAATATTATTAAATATTATTATATACTATTATATTGGTTGAAATATGCTATAAGTATAATAATAGTTATATATGTATTAATATTTTTAGGAATAATTATATGTTATATTTTGTGTTAGTAATACTAATACATTATAATACATTATTGTATTATGTATTAGTAATATATCAATTTAGTTTTGGTTTAAGGTCGGGTTTAGGTAGTCGGTTTCAATTTTTGATAATAGTTATATAATATATTACTATATTATTATTAAAGCTTAATTTTATATATTTTAATAATTATTATTTTTATATATCTTTTATACATATATAATTATAGTATTCAAATTATTTGTATTAATTTGATGTTTTTAAAAATTATTTCACTTTATAATTTAATATAATAAAATTATTATTAATTAATTTTCCTATTAATTATATTAATTATTAATACTTATTATGATCGTAACAAGTTCAAATTGGTACAGACGGAAAAATTATATTAATTATTAATACTTATTATGATCGTAACGAGTTCAATTTGGTGCAGACGGAAAAATTATATTAATTATTAATACTTATTATGATTGTTCAATTATAATTTTCAAATACACGAAAAGTATAGAGACTTATAGCGTATTTCAACCAATATAATAGGTTTTGCGACACCATAAAGTCGACGATTGTATGATATAGAAAGCATGCATATATAATAGCAAGCATAGACATAAAAGATGGTCATGGGAATGAGAAGGGTACTCACAAATTTATCCTAAAGTGCTGAGGACTCCAATATCGGGGATTTCAACAGTTGTTATCGTAATCTGATTGGGTCCGCTACTAATCAGTCCCAATATAGACAAGTACACAATGACCTTGCAGCAAAACAAAACTTCATATTCAAGCACAATACAATTTGCAGCAACACAAAACAATTAAACAAAAAAAAAAGGAACACACTACAATTTGCAGCAATTTTATGCAAAAAGGAACACAAGTTTTGTTCAAGGAACACAATTTTATGCAAAAAGGAACCAATTTAAGTATGATAATTTAAGTACAAAAACAATTTAAAAAAGGAGCAGAGGAAACTGAAATGGATACACTCCTGTTACCCATGCTTAAGTGGATAAGACTTGAGTCATGTTCAAGGTTGACAAGTTTTTGTGTGGGAAGTATTTCCTCAATGTTCATCTTTGCTTAAAATTGCGATGAGATGATTGCCCAAAGATGTATGCAATGGCATCTACAAGGGAGCAAGAGGATATAGAGGTAGTTGGCAGAGAAAAGACACCCTTTTTTCAGTCATAAGGTTAGTCTCTTCTCTTCTGTTTAGTGCTTTAACTTTTTAATTTATTTCGGTGAAAATTTAAATTAGATGACAAAATAAGAAACTAGAGTACATAGTTTCTACATAGAGAAACTAGAAATGTCTTATGTTAAAGACTGTTCCAATTGAATGTTATAACTAATATTGTAAGAGTATGATATGACAATGCAGAAATGTAATAAATAATAGTAAAGCATAAATGGTAACGGAGACTAGAGGTTGTTTATGCAGTTCAGTTAAACAACCTACATCTTCGGCCTTGATGAAATTATCACCTTACAATTATCACCTTGTTTATGCGATTCGGTTTTTACCAAGGTTCTAATAGAAATTAGTCATAACAATAAAACAAAAGGAAAATTAGTCGAATCGCAATTCCATGTTCGATTGCAATTGGGATTATAAACAAATCGAATTCCAATACCAAGAGAAATCAAATCGTAGATATATTACCAAAATCAATGCAATTTCATGTTCGAATGCAATTTCATGTTCGAATGCAAGGGATTCAATTGACTTATTGGGGCTAAGTTATTACCAAAATTGAAAGCCTAGATCAAGAATAAGATAAAAACAAGGTGCTTACCTTTTCGCAACCTAACCCAAAGTGCAAACAGAGGCCTCCTTGCTTATGCGATTTCAATCGACACGAGAAACCCAATTCACAAAGAAAATAAAAATTAAAATTTAGAGGTAGAACAAAACAAAAGAATTAAATTAAAGTTTTCTAATCTCTAAATTGACAGGAAGACAAAGAGAACCAACCTATTACCTTTCTTTGAAGACGACCTACATGCCACCGAATCCACCAAAGATCACAAAAAAAAAGTTAAACCGAATATATAAACAAAATCCCTAAATCATAAAAGTTTTTTTAACAAATTCCATACCCTCGTTGTTTGTTGAATGTTGGGATATTGGGAAATATGAGCAAACAAAGGCCGATGAACTTAGGGAAAAGTTTGACCGTAAAATTTTAGGGAGGAGGAAATTCGGGAGAAGGACTTTGAGAAGAAAAATTAAGTAGAAAACAAAATGAGGATTTGGGAGAAACACTTAGGGATTTGGGGATGAAGGGCGATAACACCGAAAGCACATGCAGAATGATTGACGCTTTTGCTCAAACTCAGTTTATGTTTTGCGGCGTTTTTAAAAAGCGCCACTAATTGTTTGTAAAACGATGTCGTCCACCTTAATGCACATTATACTCTTGATAAAACGACGACGTGAAGATTAATGTCCATACATATTTGCGGCATTTTATAAAAACGCCACTAAGTATAGGATGTTGCGGCGTTTTGGACTAGCGCCACTAAGAATGGATGATTTTGTATGCGTTTCAAACATGCGCCACTAACAAAATAGCTTCAAACGACGACGCCTCGCATTCTATTGATATATTTTTGTGGCGTTTCAAAAACGCCACTAAATCATACAACAATGTTTCAAACGACTCGTTTTGATATATTTGGATGGATTTTGTATGCTTTTTTATTAAACGTCGATAATTTTAATTTGATTTAAAATATATATTTTTATACTATTATTAATTACTCCAATAACTTAATATTATTAACCCTAATTAATCTAAACAATCAACCTTAAACCATTAAAACCAAATTTTAAAATTATTTTAAATATATAAATTTAAAATATATCACTATATACCCATAAATCTTTAAAATTATTTTAAATCATAGTATTTTATTTTTAAATATTTTAAATATATAAATTTTAACATATATTTTCTATGTTATAATTTTTTCAAATTTTTCTATGTCTTATTAATGTTTTTTAAATAATTTAAATATAAAATTAAAAAATTACATTTTAATTAATACAAAGTTAATTAAATAATTATAAGAAGAGGATGATATAGTGCTTGACTTTTATTACAATTTTATATTTAATTATTACATAATTCACCTAAATTTTAAATAAATAATTTTAGAAACTTTGAGTAATATTTAAAACAAATAAATACATGACATAGTTTTTATATAAATTTTTATGTAAGAAAATAAAAAGAAAATTTCCAAATATGAAATAAAAGAATGTTTAAAAACTATATATATAATGATAATTTTATATAAAAATTTCATAATATCACTTTTACGATTATATAATAAATTATATATTGAATATATAAATTTAAATACTTAACCACAAATCCCAGAGAGATAACTAAAACTCCAACCTTCAAACCTTAATCTCTAACACATAACCCCAAACCCCAAACTATATAATGATAAAATTTTAATATATTAAAATCATATTATCTTTTTACAATTACATTATAAATTATTTAATATATAAATTCAGTTAAAACTTGAATCTATTTTAAACGAATAAACATTCGGATAATGGATATATATATACCATTCGGGGTTCTAGGAAGACAGTTTCACAATAAAAGGAAGGATCGGTAAACGAAGGTTTGATCGGGTTATACGATTCTAGGTATTTTGTGGGTTTGAATTACTGAAAACTGATTTGAGGGATTTTGGTTTTCGAATTTTCCTTAATTCCTAAATCTTAAACCCCAAACCCCAAATATTAACCCCTAATCCTAACCCACAAGCCCTTATATAACCCTTAACCCCTAAACCCATAAACCTTTAACCTTAACCTTAACCTAGAAGTTTAATGAAATATGGCATGATGCATGGCATGGGATGCCATCGCACGGTAGAAAATTGAACAAGTGCCCTGAGCCACCAAAAGTTGGGAGCTCAGACCGCACCACCACGGCCCCATTGTGCCAACTGCTTAACTAACTCCTTACACCAAGTCCCCCACCTACGGGTCGGGAACCTTAACCCCATAAACCATAAACGCCACTAAAAACGTCGCTAAAGCCCTATTTTCCATATTGCCGACCCATAAACCATAAACTCTAAACCCAAAACACTAACCCATTAACCATTTCCTCTAACTAAACCCTTAACCCTAAACCATAACCCTTAACCACTAACACTTAAACCTTAATACCGATAAACACTGCATAATAAACCCAAACAACAAACTTTAAAACACTAAACCCATACATTAAAATAACAAACCTTAAACCATGAAATTAACCATACTAAACATTAAACCCTAAAGTAATTTTAATAGCTTAATTTGTAACTTAAATGAAAACTTCTAAATTGTTTAGTTAGCAATTTGTAACTTTTCATTGCTTATAAGAAAATGCATCAAAATAAAATATAATTCAAAGCAAGAATAGGAAAAATGTGAAAAACTTTTAGCGGCGTTTTATATAGAAGCTATCGCTTCCTGTTTTAGCGGCATTTTTATAAAAGCGCCGCCATCGCTTCCGGTTTTTAGCGGCGTTTTTATAGAAGCGCCGCTAATGCTCAGGTTTTTAGCGGCGTTTTTGTAGAAGCGCAGCTAATGTTCAAGTTTTTAGCGGCGTATATCCTTTTTAGCGGCGTTTTGGGATAAACGCTATAATGCTTGACTTTTGCGCGCTTTTATTTCAAACGCCGCTAATAGAAAATATTTGGGGCGTTTTTCATTGAAACGCCACTAAAAACGCCGCTAAAAGTCTATTTTGGTGTAGTGTTATACTTTTTATCCTTATTTTCAAAATCGGACTAATGATCAAATCATTGATTTTCAATTTGATCGATTTAATTAGTTTGATTGGTACTCTAACCAAACTACTATGAAAATGATAAAAAAATTATGAAAAGATTAGAAAAATAGGGAAATCAAAATAATTTTTTTTAAATAAAGAAACCAAAATAAAAATTTAAGAAGACATTTAAATAACAATAATGTAATAAACATAGTATATACCTTACAAATTCAATTAAAATTTTAAAACAATAACAAAGTTAATTACATTAACACTAAAATTTAAAATATTTTAAAATATTATTCATTGTCCAATATTTATCAACCAAAGCTTAAGACGTGAGAGAAGACTGAAAAGAAGAGAAGCAGATAGACGACAGCAAAGAGCAAACGATCTTTGGATTGGACAAGTTGTCATTGGTCCAGATCGAACCGCTCGGGATGCTGTAAGAGTGTCACATTTGCGATGGCACCATTGGACACGACGACGATATTTTAGTGGCCGGGGTGATCCTTCAGCGGTTGAGTTGTGTGGGGGAATTATGCTCCTACTAGATTTTTACTAGATAATTTGATTTCAAATTAAATATTTTAAAAATAATATTATTTTAATAAAATTTATAATTTGATACTTATCTTATAGTATTTTATTAATTTAATATTAAATTAAATATTTATCTTGTAAATAAATATTCTATTAATTTAATAGATTTAATATTAAATTTAATCTAATATTTATCTTGATAAGTATTATATTAATTTATTATTAAAATAATTAAGTTATTATAGTCGAACTCTCTAAACTCTCTTTATATAAAAGAAAGTCATGAGTCATTATTTTTTACACACTTAAATTTAAGAGAAGATTATAGAGAGAACTTTTTTAAAGAAATTATTTCAGAAAATTACTAGTGATATTTTTTTTATTTACAACTTGACTCCAAAGTTTAAAGAAATTGTGAAATTGTCCCATTAGTAATTTTTGGAGAATTTTCTGATTCGAAGCAAGTCCACACTTGACAAACATGACTTTGAGAATAGCAGAGAATAGCATCTATTTTCCTTTGCATTTCCAAACTCGATTTTCCAACATTTACAAATTAGAAAATTCCAAAATTGTAGAGACAACTCATCACTTGCAGGTAGAAAACGCAGGTCGATAAAAAAAATAGCAAGTGGCTCACAAGGGGGGGCTAAAAGTATAGCTAGGTAAAAAACATGCATAATAAACATGTTCACTAGGTCCATTCCAATCCCAATTGATCAAAACACTCAAGTTTATAGACTTAAAAGATCTGGGATGTGACAAGTATATTGAGAAAGTAAGATTACTTCAACCAAACAACCCTAAAAAATTTAAAGATAAACTACATCGATGGTTACCCAACGTGTTTTTATTTTAATCACTCAATTACAAAATTTTTTAATTTAATTTCTAATATTTTGGTCACTCATCTATTAAATCGTTAATGGAATGTTAGTGTGACCTTATTTTATTAGCATAATAACAAATTTAATCCTCAATATTTATGTATTCTATTAATTTGGTTTCGATTCTAACTTTTTTAAAAAATAGATAAAAATTCAAAAAAGTAAAATCATAAAAAATATATTAAAATTTTTATATTTATAAAAATATAAATAAAAATAAATAAAAATCCCATACCCATTCATCATCATTTTCAACCTCTCACGGAGCTGAGCAATGTAGAAAATGGTTACATAGTGGGTGGCATTGCTAATTGCACCACTCTAAGGAATCTCCCCACTAAATGAATCATACCACTCCACACTTCCAGTATTGCTTTTACTCCTTTCTTCTTCCTCTTCTCTGTATATAATTAATCATCAACCGACCACTAAATCTCCCCACCAACATTATCATGATTATGGCACATTCCCAACTCTGCTTATTTTTGTTCATTTTCGCAAGCTATTCACAATACCTTTTCTCCACCACTCCCTCACACCAGTCTTCTTTTCTCTCCTTTTAGATTCTTTTCATATAATAGAAGTAGTGGGACTAACAACAAATTTTAAGCTTTATTTTCAAGAAAGCTAAAAGTTATATAATAGGTTAAAATATGCCTACTTCTTGTACTCTTTGTATAATTACAATTTAGTCCTTTTCTTCTATTTAGGAATTTAGTCATTTTCTTTATATAATAGGTTAAAATATGCCTAGTTCTTGTATTTCATTTAGGAATTTGTATTTTAAATCACAAAAGTAGTGAGATTAAATTATTTGAAATAAAATATAGGGACTAATTTTAAATGTGCGAAAATTGAAAGGACCTGGAGCAATTTTAACCAATATAATTAATAAAATAAAAAAGGATTAATTCTGACCTAAATCAAATCTTGGCCGTTCAGTAGCCATCTTAGTATCAACGGCCATGGTCGTCCCAACAAAAAACGGCGCTCTCAGTTCGAACCAAATACAAATTAATTAAAAAAAAGAGAAAATTTACAAACATCTTTGTTTGAGTCCGGGAAATTTCTTGTTCGTGAACTTTCCCAAAAAGAGCGCCTCCACCTCATCCCCGCGCCTCCGCCGTCCCTTCTTAGGGTTTAGGCGGCCTCCACCCGCTCAACCAAAGCCAAAACCCCTCTCTCTCATCTATTTCCTTTCAATCTTCAGGTTATTTACTTTCCATGCTACTCGCTTACCCCATTTCATCTCTTGTTTCTCAAAATCAAAATTTCTCCCTCCATCTTACTGTATTTAAAATGCGTTTTGATGCTTCACCTTAGCTATGTCCACTTGGTTTTCTTAAATATCCGATTGCTTATTTATTTTACCTTTTCTTTTGTAGTTTTTGATTCTTTTTTGAATGGCTAAATCTTCGAATCCGGAAGGAAAGACCGGGGTTCGCATCGTGGTGGCCGGTGATCGAGGCACTGGAAAGTCGAGCTTGATTGTAACAGCCGCTGCCGAAACTTTCCCAACGAATGTGCCCCGGTTGTTGCCGCCCACTCGTTTGCCGGAAGATTTCTACCCCGACCGTGTTCCAATCACCATCATCGATACCTCCTCCAAGTATTGTTTCTATTTCTTAGTCTGCTATCACTCAATTTCTTCAGAAATTATATTGACATAACCGTAAACTTCGTTTAATAGCTGTAGCTGGGACTTAGTTGGATTAACGCAATATAGTAATTGAATGTGATTAAGTACATTTTTTTTTGTTTTGTTTATTGGCGTGTTTTGGGCTTAATTCTTGAATCTTTGTTTGGTTAGTCCGGAAGATAGAGGTAAACTAGCAGAGGAGCTGAAGCGAGCTGATGCTGTTGTGCTTACTTATGCATGCGATCAGCCTGAGACTCTTAACAGATTGAGTACTTTCTGGCTTCCAGAACTTCGCCAATTAGAGGTTACTATCTTAATTTGCATTTGTATTTGCTAGTTTCTTCTTTTGATGGAAAATATGTGAAGGGGAGGTGAGGTTGTTAAAAAGTTTTTATCATGCTCTTTCAGCTCTTAATTTCTTGTGCCTGTGTTGGACTCAATTCAAACTCTATAAAGTTGACATGTTATGAGCAAAAAGACCTTATGGATAAAAATATCATAGCTAATTTTACATTTTCTGTTTATCAGCATTTAAACCTGTGTCTAAGCAGCTTAAATATGCTTTTGGCAGCTAATTGGCTCACTTAAGATTTCACCATACTTGAATATAAGCAACTTCATTTGCTTAGGTGACCTTGTAGATCATGCAGATTGTGGAGTATTATTTTCTTAATTGATCGACTTCTGCAGCAATTGAGGTTAATTATTATTGAGCAGGTGAAGGTGCCTGTAATAGTAGTAGGCTGTAAGTTGGATTTAAGAGATGACCAGCAACAAGTGAGCTTGGAACAGGTGATGTCACCAATAATGCAACAATTTCGTGAGATTGAAACTTGTATTGAGTGTTCAGCATATAAACACATTCAGGTATGAATTGAGGTCCTCTCTTGTTTTCATTTCGGAGTTAATACGAAAGGCAGATGCTGTAAACATGCTGATAAAATGTAGGGTGGTTTTATTATTGATTTGTGTTTTTTGCTTGGTGTTCTTATTTGCACATATGTGACAACTGACATCATTATGGTTAATTGTATGATAGTAATTGGTATCTATAGATCGCATTAATACTATCAGGAATTGAACTTTTTATGTATCTCCATTTTGATAGATCCCTGAAGTTTTCTACTACGCGCAAAAGGCAGTGCTTCATCCAACAGGCCCGCTATTTGACCAGGAAACACAAACTCTGAAGCCACGGTGTGTGAGAGCCTTGAAGCGAATTTTTATTCTTTGTGATCATGACAGGGATGGTGCTCTTAGCGACGCAGAGTTGAACAATTTTCAGGTTCCTCAGATGTTCCTTTTTGTCTTTTACTTTTGAAGCGGGTGGGATGAGGTTGAATGATGGGTTGACTGTTTCTTGAAGGATTGTACTATTCATTGCTTGATGTATTGAAATGCTGATCTATTTAAACATGAAATAAGCTTTTTGTCAATGTTAACATAAGATATCTTGTGCTTGAACAGCCAGGAATCTAATAGTTTGTTGCAAAACAGGTCAAATGTTTCAATGCTCCATTACAACCTTCGGAAATAGTTGGTGTTAAACGGGTTGTGCAAGATAAGTTGGTTGAAGGAGTCAATGAACGCGGTCTCACGTTGACTGGTTTTCTATTTCTTCATGCACTATTCATAGAAAAAGGACGCCTTGAGACAACATGGACGGTCCTGAGGAAATTTGGATATAACAATGATATCAAACTTTCAGATGATCTCATTCCATATTCTTCATTTAAAAGAGCTCCTGATCAGGTAACCTTCACTTAAACTAAACATTCTTTTTTTTATGAAAACACTGAATAAGCATTTAAAGCTGTTGTTCCTTTTGTTTTCATTTTCAACCTACATTTTCTGATCATTATTGTTTGCTTACAATATTGTCCATAAGAGCATTAGTTAGAATTGGTAATTATTCTTCTGCTACAGAGTTTTTTTTTGGTTTGTTTTAAATTTTATTTTACAAGCATTGCGTTTGGATGTGACTAATATTATTAATGTTATATTTGGTGACCAATGGAATACCTACATGTCGTTTTAGATGAGCAAAGCCAAAATTGGCTGATTTTAATTAGGCCAATTATGAATTGTTCTGTTTTACATTGGCAAAATGGACTCTATATCTCATCATATATGCTCTCCTATGGTGTTATTTGAACTTCTCCTTATAACCTTGCTCTTCTGTGTTGCCTTTTATGTAGAGTGTGGAGCTGACAAATGAAGCTATCGAATTCCTGAAGGGTGTCTATGAATTGTTTGACGGTGACTTAGTATGTCTTAGTCTTTCTCATATTTATTTACATTCTATTTCTCTTGCTATTTTCTAGTCCAGTCTAAAATGTTAATATTCTTAACTTATTCTTATAGTTTTTGAAATTATAAGAATTGTAATATTGTTTTTTTCAGGACAATAACCTCCGGCCCATTGAAGTTGAGGATGTTTTTTCAACTGCTCCAGAGAAGTATGGTTCTCAATTTGAAATATATTTCTTCAATTTTCTTTTGCTAGATTGCAATCCTACTGAGAGTGGGTGAGGTCGGAGTGTGCAATTTTACTGTCCCAAAAGAGGCAGGATAACAGACTGCTACCGACAAAAAGTCTAGTAAAAATCTTCACATACCGAAAGTGAAAATGAGGGGATTTTATTTTCAAAAATTGTTGTAATAAGCTGTGTATGAATTTGCACATAGAGATCTCTACTGTTATAAGTTGCAAAGCGATATTATCTTGAATCATGCTTGACATTTTATTCTTCAACTTCAGTCCATGGAATGATGCTCCATATAAGGATGCTGCAGAGAAAACTGCACTGGGAGGTCTATCACTTGATGCATTTCTATCAGAGGTATTCCTGGTTTTCTCCTCTTGAAAATATGAATTTCACGCTTAGTTTATTCTCATTAGAACTAACTCATTGTTGACTAAGTCAGTGCACATTCATGTGATCTGATTATTATAATGAGTTATGGTGCATGTTGTAGTGGGCGCTTATGACACTCTTAGACCCAGTTCGTAGCTTGGAGAACTTGATATACATTGGATATCCTGGCGATTCTTCCTCTGCCATCCGCATCACTAGGAGAAGGCGTCTGGATAGGAAGAAGCAACAATCAGAAAGAAATGTTTTCCAGTGCTTTGTTTTTGGTCCAGCAAACGCTGGGAAATCTGCATTGATGAATTCTTTTCTTGGCAGGTATTCATTAAAATTCTTTTCCTGATATCTAATTCTTTTCCCCATCTTTTTAACTTTATTTACTTTAATGTAGGCCCTATTTGGATTCATATTCTCCAACTGCTGATGAGCAATACGCTGTGAATGTTGTGGAATTACCTGGGGTAAGTGCCATTATATTATGCGCTCTCTTGTAATTTTATGTTGAAAGCAAGCCCCCACCTCTAAACACAAGGAGTTACTTTGTCATTTTGGGGGATTGGGGATTTTCACGTATATGCATTTCTTGGTGTTATGGAGTCTAGACCATAAATGGGGTGTCATAGGCGTATTAGAAAGACTTTGTATAAGGTTCAAGTGAAATGATATTTGAAGATGTACTTTCTTTGAGATGAAAAACTGTCAAAATCTATACACTTCTTGCAGTATCAAAGCAATTCCTTTCTGGAACTTTACACATCAAAACCTTTTCATTTTTTTGACATATACTTCCTTGCATTTAGTTAGAATAGCAGTTATTGAGATATAACTAAGTTGATAATTTCTTTTGCTTTCATATGTTAATATTTCAACTTTGGGCTTGGTGTTTGTTTGTTTTGCCATTCTTAGGGAATAAAGAAAACTCTAGTCTTGCGGGAAATCCCTGAGGACGGAGTTTCAAAACTGCTGTCTGGTAAAGAGTCACTGGCTCCTTGTGACATAGCTGTATTTGTTTATGACAGGTAAATCGAAGCATGATTTTTCTGATGTGGGATTTTAAATTTAGAGTTATCTGCTATTCTTAGTTAATCATTTTCTGTTATGTGATCATATTTGTAAAAATGGTTGCACCCTCATGTGCTTGGAGTGAACTCTTTTTGTGCCACTAAAGATGATCATGTATATTTTGTTCCATGGTTGAATTTTGTAAAAATTCATGTAGGTGCATATGCATGTGTTATTTATTTCTTTTGTAAGTTCTATTTCATTATAATCTGGCCTTCTCAGTTCTGATGAGTCTTCATGGAAGAGAGCAACTGAATTGCTCATGGATGTTGCTGGTCATGGTGAAGACACTGGTTATGAGGTGCCTTGCCTCATTGTTGCTGCTAAAGATGATCTGGATTCATTTCCAATGGCAATACAGAATTCTACCAGGGTATCATGCTTTATTTATTTTTTTCGTAATTTAATTTTCTTGCATAGTTAAATGAATAAGTAGATTGCCTTAACAAAGTCAAAATGCTTAATTTTTGTGTCCTCGAAGAGGTAATGGTATTCGTGTCAGTGTTGGTCTAGCCTCTGATATGATTATAGTAGAACACATCCTTTAAAATTTTTTCTTAAAGAATTGAAGTGAAAAGTGTATTGTATTTCAAATTTCCTTTTCAGGTTAGCCAGGATATGGGGATAGAGGCACCTATACCTATCAGCTCAAAATTGAGTGATTTCAATAACATATTTCGAAGGATAGTAAATGCAGCTGAGCATCCTCACTTGAGCATTCCTGAAACTGAGGCTGGGAGAAGCCGGAGGCAGTACCATCGGCTCATAAACCGATCTCTCATGGTTGTTTCAGGTATGCTGATTGTCTGGCATCTCACAACTGTTCTATTCTCAATGCACTTGAAACTTGGGGTTGTTGAAAACGTTGCTGACCATGGTTAGATTTTCTGATGACTTCTTGTTGTGCACATATTTTACTTTTTTCTCCGTGTTGGTGTGGGGGAAATCACTATTTCTTTCCTTTTGTCCACTTGCTTACAGTGTTTGCACCTTAAACCTTTTTACAAGTTATATTGTGATATTGTTTAAGCATATATGTATTTGAAAATTTTCGTGGCAAAAATTATCTTTAAACAATCTGAGATGGTACGAAGTTGCTTCAACTTGAATGGCATGCTCTTTTATTTTTATCATTCACTATAGTGAACTGTTGTTTTATCGTTTTGAATGTTGTATTTCACCATTTGCAGTTGGAGCTGCTGTAGCCATTGTTGGATTTGCAGCTTACCGCGTATATGCTGCTAGGAAGAATGCTTCTAGTTGAGGGATGACGATTCTCCTATCTTCTAGACACTGTTGTGGTAATCTTATATTCTTAGAAACAATTTTGCCATGTTTATTTTTTTAATCTGATTTCGGTGGCTCACTTTTCTGGGTTATATTCAGAATCCTAATCTGTATGAAAAAGAGTTGCAAAATTCTACCATCCAATTTAGTAGTGTTGGAAATGTTTGGTCTGTAGAATATCAAGAGAAATGATGGAATAGTGATTGTGCAATAAAAAATTTTTGCTATACATTTCGACCATCGTTGCTTGCCGGTGTCCTATTTCAGACTATTACTTTGGAATCAAATATTGTAATTTAGATGAATTGGGATTGGGATGAAGAGCTTCACCTGGATTCAGATACTAATCTTTTGGAAATTTAATATTCAAATGGTTTTGATTAAGATGGTGATAGATACTAATTTGATATTCGGTTGATATTAGAGTATGTTTGTACACTTGTAATTATTTACTATAACCTCTTGTAATTTTAATTCTAAATAATTATTAATTATTATAAGAATTTCTAGAGTAATACTCAAGAAAAAAATTATTAAATCAAATTATCGTATGAAAAAAAATTCTACAATACAATTGCTAATAAAAATAACAAGAAAATTTTGTTAAGTTATTTTTAACATTTAATATAGAGTTAAATTTAATATAAATAAATTATACTAAATATTTTGTGAGAATGTAGTTAATTTTTAATTGGTTAAAATGTATATTTCGTAAAAATTTTAATGAGATTAGTAAAACAAAATATAAATATCTTAAAATTAAAATACAATTATAAGTAAAAATGATTTTTGAACTTTTAAGCTTTAATCATTTAAGGTCATATTAGAAAATAATTATTTTAAATTTTAATCTTTCTTTAAAAATTGGAGAATGCAATGAGTATTATACTTGATTTAGAGGATATATTAGTTATAGTGATTACATGAAATATGTAATTATAAGTAATTATATTTAAATTTAATTATTTTTGAATATTTATTTATAGTTCATGTTTATATTCTTAGTTGTTTTTCTCAATAATGTTATTTTGAAGACCTGAATTCTATTTTCGCTTTAAAAATATTTTTCAAATAAATAATTACATTTAAATTTAATTATTAAATAACTTTTCAAACACATTCTTATTATGTAAATAAATTAGATGAAATTATTAATTGCTTTTCAAATGGATCATTGTTAATAAATTGGATGTGGATGTAATTTAAATATTCTGATAATAAAACGGTTTAGTATATGCCAATTGCCAAATCATCTCTATGCAGCAATTGAACCATGCTGACGGAGAGGGATTTGAACTTTGGGTCTTTGATTTGTTAAGGTTACCGTAGTTTACATTATAGGGCTCTGCCTCTATGAACGCCGGTGAGTTGGCGGCCTCGTCCGGTTTCATCTTTCTTCAAGCAATAGCCTTGAGTTTGCAGAGCAGTTTGGGTTTCCGAGCCACCTTCCTGTTGGATCATAAGCCAATACTTGTTGAAGACCTCAGTCGTGACATTAAGTCGAAAATCCAAATCGAATAAAAACCTCATCTCCAATCTGTTCATTTCTTCTCTGCTAATTCCCCCCACTTTGGCGTAATACGCATTGTTATAATGCCTGCACACACCATCTGAATCATTGGGTAAACACAATTCCACACTAAAAAGCACCACCGACAATAGATCAAAACAATCGAGTTAAGCTGTTAAATCATGCCAATTTCAAGATTACAAAACAACCCATGTTACAAAAGGACAAACAAAACATATTAATCTCTTCTATATCTCTGGAACAGAAGCTTAAGACATGAAACTAAAACATGTTGTATTTCAAGTTTAAGAACTGTACTTACTGGTCATCCATAAACTTTGCAGCTACCATGACACTCGTAATCAAGAGACGATGCACGCTGAGTGAAGTAAGGTAAGCGTCGATTCGTTGCAGGAATCTGTCGATATATATAACAGCAACGACAAAGCAAGAATTGCTGCATTTACAGTACTTGAAGATGCGTTCGACATACTGTCTAAGGTTCAAGGAAGGTGCTCTTGAACCATGGAATATGGTAATAACATCCTTAATTTTCGATCCTGCCAATAACTTTTCGTTCCCTCGTACCGACCTTTCGAGAACAGAAGATAGAAGAGATAGAACTCTAGGACTACCAGGAAGCCAATTACCAGATTCGTCTAATCCTAAACCACTATAAGGATTAGACTCACCAGCCTTGCCTTTGGCCATCAATGTTTCCATATGTTGTTCGGTGAAGATTTGATTTTGTAGTTTTTATCAGCTTTGTTCCTTTCTTGCAAGGAGAGTCACAAAAGGAACATACTTATATTTGTTTTTGAAATAAATTGCAAAACTTTATTCCTAGTGGGCCAAGTTTGGGTTGCAATTATTCAAGCTTTTGAATCATCCTTTTCCATCAGAGACTAGGACCAGGAACAGTATATTTTAGCAGAACAGGGAATATATCATGGCACGACCAGAAAAAAACACAACGGAAAAATTCGAGTTTTAACTCAATTGGTTCATGCAATTACCTTTAAAAATTGATATTTTAACATATTTTACATTCAAATCTCAACATCTGCATCATCTTTTCTTAACTATTTTACAAAGTTTTAGCTCCTTTCAAGTGTGATTCCATTAAGGTGATCAAAAATCGATTTAACTTCAATACCTTTCTTCAACCTAATCGTAATAATTATAATCTCCTTTCAACCTAATCGTGATAAATATGATCTCTATCACTTGAAATTTTTATTCTTTTCTAAAGTATTTATATTTGATGTGAATATAGGTATGAGTTATGATCTTTCGAATATATAAAAGATATTTGAAAGAAATAGAATATACTCATATTAAATATACATGCTAATTCCGAATTTGAATAATATAGGTGATATTTTCCAAACGTCTCTTTGTAGCCATGGTCCAACCAAATAGAATTTCCTTTCAGCCCTAAAAATGTTGGCAACTTTTCTTGGTGGCCATATATTTTTCATTTTCATACACCATTTGTATATGATGTAAGATCCCAAATTCCCAAAAGAATGAAAGGGATTTCCTAATTCCAATCTTTAGATTAATTATAATTTCCTTTCAGTCCTCAAAATGTTGGCTTGGTGGCCATATTCTTTTTCTTTTTCATACACCATTTTATATGATGTAAGATCCCACATTCCTAAAAGAATAAAAGTGATCTCCCAATAAGTTCAATCTTTATATTAATTAGAATTTCCTTTTAGTCCTCACAATGTTGGGAAGGTTATATTCTTTTCTTTTTCATACCTATCTTCCTTGGACTCTTCAGTTTTCTTTCAAGTATCCATGTTTGACACTCGTGTCCTACACATGGATATAGAGATCGATCCTCTAGAAAAACTTAAAAAAATCTAATGTACCACTTGTACTTGAGTTTGGTAACTTTGTTTCGTACACCATTTTGTCTAATCCATATATTTGTTGTACTGATAGTGCAATAATGATGAAATTTTGTGATTGACAGATATAGAATAGCTTCAAGCTTTGTTTATTCTCAGTCCAATGAAACAAAGAATCAGACTCTATACTATGGACATCGAGATTCACAACCTTTTTACATCAAACAATAATTGAGATTCACAACCATGTAAGAAAAATCAACCATGGACATTGAGATAAACCAATGAACAAATGTAATTGGCAAAGTCAACTATAGACCAGGAAAGCAAAGATGATCAAAGCTCAACTATTGACATTGTAAACCGAAGAAAGTTCATGACCTTAAACTCGGCTAGTAGATGACCAGATGGACATTAGAGCTGGACGCTGTTTCAGTCCACTCATGGGTGCATCACTTTCTCGCAAACTTATCCTGCTCTTCAACGGAGACATCAATCTGTTGGCTAACCGGGAAGGTGAAAACGACCTACGCAGCTTGGAAGCAGCTGACACTTTTGGTGACATCTTGCTCGTGTTCGTTGATCTTGTGGGGGAT
The DNA here is from genome assembly GCA_025506655.1 of Gossypium rotundifolium. Lineage (NCBI taxonomy): Eukaryota > Viridiplantae > Streptophyta > Magnoliopsida > Malvales > Malvaceae > Gossypium > Gossypium rotundifolium. Next base: position 6,245,668 of record CP106729.1, on the reverse strand, counting down.
AGAGAAACCAGAGGTAGGCTCTTGATCTTGACTTGAAACTTGGAAGCTGATGGAGGAGACTTGATCAAGAACTTATGTGGAGTTTGTCTATTTCTTGCAATCACTGGGGACCTTGTCTTGAAAAATTTCTGTTGCTGTGAAGTGGGAGCTGAACTGAACAAAGGGTTTGGGAATAAAACAGTTTTTTTAGCCCACGGCCTATTCCTTGGTGACACCCTATTGGCCATATGTTTACTGTTTTCCTTATCAAATTCCCTGATTTTTGGAGGAGAAACCTTGAAGTTGATCCTGGAACGAGCCCTTTGAAGAGACGGAGAGTCGGATTCAGTTCGAATTAGTTGCAGTTTGTTCTGTTTCTCCCTCTTTCTTCTGGCTCTGAACTCGGTGTTTTCCGGCTGTGTTCTTTGCTTCCTGTGTTCAGTCAATGGAGTTTTAGGATCCTCAGAAGTATTCTTGGTTTTGTTATCAACAGCCGCTAGGATCTGTCTTGCAAATTGATTTGCTTGAAGTATTTCACCCACTGTTTCCCCTACTAACATTGCTGGCAATGACATTCTCCTCCATTCACCTGCATCAAAAAGGTTGGATAAATCCAATTATTTGCCATCTTAGCTTGCTCAACGAAGTTGAACTTTGAAAAAGATCATTTCATCAAAAATTAGCTTATAAAGGAAAGCTAGTCTAATTGGCTTTAGGGTATATATGTATCTAAGCCACACTCAAGTGCAAAAGAGTACAATAGGTAGACAACTATGGCATTCTAAAAGCTACCTTTTAGTGGATATTTATATAGGAAATTAAAAATACTGATAAATTCAAGGAACAGTGCTCAAGAGAGGGAAACTAGGCCACAAAATTTAAAAATATAAAGAAAATAAGAGGGATATACCTCTTGCAGTGGCTGGAAACTTCCCAACTGGTGATTTCCTTGGAGTAGAGTCCTTCATCCTTCAAATTGAAAACCACCCAATTTAGTATGCAAAACAAAAAGATTGAACCTTTTGGCACAGTTGAAGATTGAACCTTTTGGCACAGTTGAAGACAAACCAAATTTGATCTTACCTCAAGGACTCTTGCTTGCATCTGAGACTAGTCCTCATATAACCCCTAGTACTTCTTGGACTTAAACTCACCCCTGATATAACCTTAGACCCTCCTGCAACTGTTAACTGCAACTCTTGCAATCTTGCCATACATTTCTCCACCTTCAAAATCCCAATAATAATTAAAAAAGCAAAAACCCCATAAGTAAAAAAAAAAAAAACACTTTTTTTTTCCTCATGATTTGATTAGAAAATGAAGTGCCCAAATCTACCTTCTTTACTGTTTCTCTGAGTAGGACAGGATTAAGAGGAGCCACCACAAATTTCCTTTGTTTTGGTGGGGTTCTAGCAACCATTATTGCCAGAATGGAAAGAAACTTCAGCGGCCAAATTAGAAAAAATGGAAGGTCTTTTCTCAAAGGAAGTGGGTTGTTTGTTGGGTTTTGGCTCCTCCTACGATCCTCTCCCCTTTTCTTTGTTGCTCTAAATTAAATACCCATGGAAGAGAGTTAATCTCAAATATTGGGTTGGTTTCAGTTACTGTTTTTCCTCCTTCAAAACTCAACAAGATTTGCCATCTCTTTTAGAGTTTATCAGTTTAGAGAATAAAAGTCAAAAAGTTTTGGTCTAGAAATATCATCAGTGCTGGCCGGCTGGGTAACGGAATTCTTTTTGCCTGCCCCAAACGTAAATATGCCAACGGCTACTTGTATTTGATTTTTTTCTTTTATTTGAAAAATAAGGTATGCATTTATATGATTTTGTGATCATTTCTAAATTTGTAAAACACACACATTATATATATATATATATATATATATATATATTTCATTTTAGAATTACAAAAATAATTTTATTGTTTATTATATTATTAAATTAATTTTTATGCATGGGTTAATTATAGTATATTAATTTTTTATTTTTAAAAATATTCATTTTCACAAATATTATAAAATATACTATATACCATACAATATTGGTATTTATCATTGTTTAAAATTTTAAAATTGTATGGATAATTTCTTATAAATTCTGTATAAAAAATTTAAAACTTTTAGATAATATGTTTATAAACAATTATTACTTATTTTAAAAATTAGAATAAGTAATTTTTATACTAATTATAAGCTCTAACAATATTTTGTGTATTGTTAATCCAATGTGAATGATAACAAATTAGTCTAAAAAGGAAAGGTAAGTCTATATTAGTACATGCATAATTTTGTGTTTATCTTTGTTCACTTGTGTTCTTTGATTAATGTATCAAAAAATAATAATGAATAAACAAACCAAACCCACCATTTTCATTCAAGCTTCTTGGCAAATTTCACAATTAAGTAACCCACGATTTCGACTTTAATCCAACATCACAACTTCTCTGCATCTCCCTCTTCCCCAAGATCAGTTTGATATTCCGGTTTTGTCATTTTCAAAACCATTCAACCGGGAAAAAAACGAGTCGGTTGGGTCAATTTAAGCACAACTTCAGTTCAGTTTTGAGTTCAAGAAAAAAGAAGTCGGCTTGATAGGTTTTTTGTTTTTCTAGACCGAACCGATTGATTGCTTACAGATAACAAGCTTATAATCTAGCTGTATCAAAGAAAATAACATGTTTTAAACGAAGGCAATTCTAAAATAATGTTGTTACAAAAAGTATCTGCAAGGGGCAAGACATGTTCGAAAATAAACCTTTTCAAAGGAGAAGGCTACTTATGCAGGAAGGCCAATCGCGCGAATGATAGGTCAAACTTGTACGGATCGGACTTAAGATGAAGATTTATAATGGCTTAACATTAATAACTTAACACACACTTCCTTTGGACATGAAATCAATTTACAGACAAACGTATACTACAGAAACATCAGGTACTTGCTTTGTTCTTGGTACAAACAAGTACAAACAAAGACGACATTAACACTTGACATTATGTTTCTTCTTTATAACTTCAGTAAATGCTAAATAAGGAATTTTAATTTATTACTGGCTTCAAATTCATGGCCCCTTTCCGTCCATCAATTCGACATGCATTTCCAACTAGGCCAACCCTGTCTGCCTCTCCCACCTGAGGTCCGAAGAGAATTGAGAGAGTGCAGCTCGAGGATCACCATTTGAAATGGACAAATAGTATTGAGCAGTTCCATCATCAACATGCATGCTTCTCTTTAAGGAGTCAATCACCCTTCTCTTTCCCCGATCGGAGGTCACTCTATTCAACAATGTTCCAGGCTTACTCTCAGGCTTGCCATCAAGATACAGCACTGCCACTTCACGCTTTGCGTAGGTGTCCAACTCTATATAGCATGTTCCATTTATAAGAATGTCTGGATTGCTTACAGGGATCAATAGCCTCTCTCTGGAATAAATCCCATGGTCACTCATCATGTTATTCAGGCGCTTTATGTCTGTAACCTACAAATACAAACAAAGTATATATTTAAACCAGCAAATATGGAGCTGAAGACAAAGTTAATGTTGGTACACTAAAAGAAACATTTACAATAGAAAGGGGAATCGGAAACCCTGAAGGAAAACTCCATGTAGAGAAACCATAATGCTAACCCTTGAAGCAGAAAATTTACAGTTGCATCTCTCACTTCGCTCTTAGTTTTATCTATGCACGCATCAAAGGTTAAACAGAAAGAATTCATTTTAATCGCCAAATATTTAAAAGGGATCAGAAAGTAATAAATCTTCTATCGACATTTGAACTGAATATAGGAGAATGTTATTCTTGTGATTATTAGTAGAATGTAATAAATTATATTATTGCATTTCTAGACACACAGTAAGTGAAATAATAGACTTTCATTTAATTCTTCTTGCTTTATGTTCAAATTGCATTCCATAAGTACAGATCTGGTCCGTGAACAGATATGCTGTGAGAAAGAGCTGCCTATTTTCAGAATCCATTGCAGAAGCTGCAGGACTCAAGGTAGAATCATTACTAATGAAGTAATTAAAGCAAGTGATGCAGGAGGGTAAGTTATATGAACAACCATCAGATGATTTCTGGGACTATGTTACTTTTCAGCATCCTTCTACCTTTGACACTTAAGCTCTGGATCCCAGAGGAGGGAGGCAATAACCAAAGATCTTATCATTTTTAGCAAGGCTTGGAAGCAGGGCTATTGCTTTATGGTCCTCCAGGTGGCAAATCCACCATGATAGCTTCCATGGCTAATCTTTTAGGCTATGACATCTATGATCTTGAGTTGACAACAATAAAAAAACAACATAAGAGCTGGGGGACACTTTTAATTAATACAAAAGTAAATCTATCATTCTTGTTGCTGACATAGACTGATCACTTGATTGTACAAGATGCAGGTAAACGGCAAGGCAACAATAGGGCTAATCCAATTGTGAAAAAAAATCTAAAGATGAAGAGGAAAAGGCTATTGGTGAAAGCAAAGATTACATTATCTGGTTATCCATATTGTGTCGATGAAACTGGTTTTCTTGTGAAGGAGAAAGGATAGATGTGCACATTATCATATTGCTGCTTTGAAGCATTCAAAGTCAAAATGTTAAGAGTACTCAAAAAATAAATAAAAAGGTTTGCAACAGAAAAGGGAATTGGAATTCCTAAAGATTAATTCCATGAAATGGCTGTTGCATCTCTCATTTCACCAAAACACCAAATACTAATCAGTGATAAAGTTATTTGAGCAATCTTAGTACCAAAACCAGAAACTCTCAAGTCCTCAACCAAATATAACACAAATCAAACCTTGTCTTTTCCTATCCCTTTTGCCTTAAGGCTTACGCCTTCCTAATCTTCATCTCCATCCAAGTCTTAAATTCCCATTAGCAGCATAACACACAAGTTGAAAATGTATACAGGAAAAACATTGACATTCAAACAAGTTAATTATAATATACTGTTCATGTCAGTAAAATGCAATTCAACTCTTACCTTTTAGTATTATCAATTCAATTTCAATAAAAGACAATCTTACCATTCAGAAAACAAAAGATTGACCAAAAAAGAATCATAAACTCCCCATTTTTTACCTGATTCAAGTTTTACCCTTTAGTACAAATTCAGCAAAAAAAAAAAAAATCCCAAGCAAATCCCTTAATTTTCTCGTCAAATAAAAAATACCCATATTTTGGTTTACCTGAGAAGAGTACTTAACGGCAAGACTAGCAACAGTCTCCCCTCTCAAAATCCGATGCGAGATAGCGAACTTCCCAATCCCATTATCTCTCCAGAAACTTCTCGAACTGGGCTTCCCCACCACATCGAGAAGCTTCCAAGGAGCCTTGAATGTCTCCACAACCATATTGTCATCGGAAGCGACGGCGTTCCAGGTCTTGCATACGCAGCTGGCACGTGCCAAATCCGCGAGAGAAAGCTTCTCGAAAATGAGCCGGAGAGTGTCCCGACACGTGAGAGCTGCGAAATGGGAGTTCATCGGGGAGATGGTGGCAGTTGAATCGATAAGGATGGGATTGGAGGAGAAGGAATTCAAGGGGCTGGTGAGGGTTGATTCGTCATCGTTTTCATCGCAGCAACAACTCATTTTTGCACACAGAGAAGATCAAATTTCTGCTTTTATTCCCCTTATATTTAGCTAACCGTCAACCAATCATTTTGAGTCGGTCTATATATCCGGGTCATAAACCCACTCATTTTGCGAACCAAAAAGTCTTGGCCATAGAATCAGCCCGTTAAATGTTCTCTGTGGGCTTGATTGAAGTAAATATTCATTTGCTTGATTTTCAAATTTTAATTGATTAATCACAATTTTTTCTTTTTCCCAAAATTTACGAGCAGATAATACAGCAGGAATAACCTATAACCTAAAATTCATGAGTAACGGTCGCACATGGTCACACTTGAACACCTATACATATAATTATATATGATCAATTTTTAATCTCGATATTTAGAACTCAAGATTATTATTTTTAACAATTGTGCCGAAACCTCGAATCATAATTAAGCATCTATTGATCAATTTTTTCACCCATATTGACTAGGGTTGGAGATTTTTAAAATTCTAAATATCAAACTATGAAATAAAAGTGTTAGGTACTTATATGTGTGGGCTTAAGCATGATATTAATATATTTTAACCATAATAATTTATTTGGCCTTCTAACTTTACAAAAATCTTACGTTAGCAATTAATTAATTTTAAAATATTAAAACATTATTTTTATTTTTAAATAATTTTAATTTTAAAATAATTTTATAATGTTTTTAAATATTAATTAATTAGTATTTGAATATTAGAGAATTTGGGTCGAGGCCCTATGGCTCTAACGAGGCTCAGCCTATGTCTAAGCCATCGACTTTGTTGGGGTGAGCAAAGTCCAAGGGTTGTATTGGGCCTAACTCATGGAAGCAGACAGCATTAATGCGTCTCTATAAATGACCAATAGGAGTATATAATAGTATATTCCTTCAAACCTCTTGGTTTTACAAGATTACTATGTCCCCCCAGCTTTAATCTCTCTACAAATATACCTGAATAGACTTTGTATTTTACAGCCATGTTGATACACAATAAGAAAGATGATGATGGTGGTTAATTGTGGTTCACATTATTATGTCGAGAGTTTTGGAGGATAGTTCCAAGAGTTAAAAGAAAATGATTAGAAGGTTCTTAATCTAAGCAGAGTTTAGATATGAAAATGATGTCTTAGGAGAATACGATGAATGAAAAAAAAAGGCTTATATGCTGTGAAGGGTTTCTTTTAAGATAAGTATAAAGTAATTAGTTACGTCATGATGGATATTTAACATGTAAATTTAGATGTGATTGGATGATTTGTTGTCTTGTTGATGGCTCATCATGTGAGAGTGATGTGACTTGACACTAATTTATGTGTTATACATGCATGAGACTACTATTGATTAAAGAAATAATCTAAACCTTATAAGTATGACGATCTACATCATCTAGCAAGAGAGTCCGTTTGGATGAAGCGGTTTTTCAATTATGAGCTTGGCGAGCTCCTTATTTTTTTTTTTTATTAGGGCCATTGACTTGAACAAAATTATTCCAAAAAACAATTGTAAGTTATGAAGTGATATTTGTAGAGACAAATTTGGGTTTGGCTATAAGTACAATATAATAGTTTGATTTTTGGATACTTGAAAACTTTCTTATTCAATAATAGTATCAAAGTTATTTAAAGATCTATATTCATAGAGGTATAAGTTCAAAACTTGAGAAGGTTGTATAAGCTTTTCTCAAATAGAGAAACAAGATATTGAGGTTGCATTTTGCAACAACAATATGACATTTAAAAAAGAGATAATGCTTTTTTTTTTTTTAAACAACGTTTCACATCAAGTTGATTTATTTATGTAACAATATATTTTCCATTTTGCCTAAATTTTTTGAATATGAGACATAAAGTCATAAAGCTCATCTTTTAACGTAAAGAATATTTATTATTCACTAAGATTTTTTTTCCCACCAAGTTTTGATCTTAGTAAAGTTATAACAACATCCCATTGATCAATAAAACTTATAGTTCTCTTTGTTGTTCTCTGTACCCTCATTATTATTTATTGCATAACCCATGTTAAATTTTAGTATTATTGTTTAAATTTGAACGTGAATCAAATGTTGTTATTTGTTATGGTTCAGATCTCTAAATCAAATATCAGTTTATTTAACAAAGAGAGTGAAAAAAAGGGGGAAATAACATGGAAAAGGAGAAGATTAAAGTTTAAACACCAAGTTCATCTTATGATTTTAGAAATGCTTAAATGCCCATAACATATTACTACTGAGTTGGATGCAAGGGAAAGAAATGAAAAGTAAATAAAGGGCAGTCACTGGTTTTCTAACATTTCCCAATTACATCTTCTTCATAATGGCTTCAAGAAATCCGCAAGCCAAATGACTCTTCACTTCTTGGTTATTGACTGGACCAGGTAGCCGGAATGAGACGGTGAAGGGTCCCGGTGGGCCTAGATTTTGTGTCAGCATACGAAAGACTCCAGATTCGTTGGATACTATCTGTTCCCCTGTAGTCAGTATACCCTGTATTGTAACCTTACCATCTGCTCTAATCACACAATTGAATTCTCCTGCACTCGTAAACTCAGATTCTCATTTTTCATCCCACCAAAATAGAGATAACAAAATAGATAGAAACATGAATATGATGATTCAAACTATTTCTAACAGAGAATTCAATTTAAATGAACATCACAACTAGATTAGCTTCAAACATAAATCCTGGAATAGAGGTTTAATGGCATGAACCATTTGCCACAGCCCTTCCCTCTCTTAATCAAAGAGATGAGGTTTAGCTATCATGAGGAGAGTGATTGATCTTAAACACTAAAGCAACTTACTTTTATCCATGGATACCCCAGGAAGGGAAACACGGAAATAGTATGAATCCTTCAATTCACCAATTTCCACTTTTCCAATAAGTGGTCCCATTGATCCAGTGGCTGCAGCACCAGTTAGTGCAACTCCATTGTTGGTAGCATCTATCATTTCATTCAACACTTCCCTGGTTGATTGTGAAGGCAAAAATATCATAGCTGGACCCTTTTTTTCCACGGCCTCTGCATTCTCTTCGGTTGGTGAAGAAAGCATATCACCTGGATTAGTTGGACCCAAATGATCAGGCACATAAGTTTCACCTGTTGTCCTTTCAGACCTGCCAGAAGACATATAGACTGTCATGTTTATTTTTGAAGAAATTAGAAATAGAACTTGTCTTGTTTAATAATCCATTTGAAAGAACATATAGGGAATCTTATGGAAGTAGAACATGGAGAAACACACACCATAGATATCAGTTATTTAAGACAGACAGGAAATCCTCACTCACAAGAATCAAATTTCTCAAACAACACTGAAAACAAATATTGAAGCCAGTGACAGGGTTAAAGAAAAAATCTGAAACTAGATACATAAAGAAAACATGCAACAAATCACCCATAACATACTGAAACAAAAGAAAAAAACACATTTGAAGTAGTTTTTCTCAAACCTTGGAAACTCATTGTTGAGATCAAGGGTTGTCAAGTTTTCAAAAAAATCATTTCCTCCTTCACTGCTCACACCCTGAGAACTCATTGGCAGGAAAATATGTTTTCTTAAAGGATGCTTCTTAAACTTAGTGTAGGTTATGGCTGAACCTTACAACCGCAGTTTATATAATGTCACTGCCTTAAAGCAAGACCACTTTCCAAATGCACTCATTTATTATTCCCCTTAGAAATATTAATAAGTCCTTCATTACCTTGGATTTTTTTCCTTTTACAGCAAATTTCTCAGATTCCCTATTTAATAGCATATATAAACTTCCAAGTAATACAGCTGTTTAGTCGCTCTTATCAAAACCCGGAAGATATGTGCGTTACGCGCGTGTAACGCACACATAAAAGAATGAATGAAGTTGGTTGAACTTGTAAGTTTTCGATCAGGACGCATCTACTAACTAGTGTAACATTACAAATTCACACAAAGTGCAGCCATATTTGGCTTTCGCAAATGGATAACACGTGCATAACATGCATGTGATTCCCTAATTTTCAATTGGCTCTTCAAATGGACAACAAGTGCACGGCATGCACGCAATTTATAATTTTCAAGGAACTCTTCAAATAGTTAACACAGGCATAGCATAGCTTTCCTGATAGAAGCTTAGTTATGCTACCATAAATAAAAGAGCTCTTCAACCACACAATCAATGATTCACATCCATCATTCTAAGACACTCTCTATTATGCATTAGATGTTTAGTTGGGACAAAGGTGAAGGAAAGATAAGTAATACACAAAGCACTAGCATATGAAGTTTTCTTTAGACAACATGGTGAAGAGTGATTAAGGTTAGATTGTATTGGACTTAGATATATTAATTTATTGATGTTAATTCAAAGATAAATTAAACCATAATGCACTTATGCATTGTAATCCACATACATACATCTTACTTCACAGGTGTCTCTACCTATTTCAGAGAGAGAGGCAAACCCGGACAAAAACCTTGTACAAATTTAAAAGAAATATTATTTTGCAGGAATCCTTCAGATTAAGTAATGATTTGCAATATCAAATTTTATTTTAAAAAGTAAAACTTCTTATTTAGAAAGTCCTTCAACCTACCTTTCAGATCTCACACAAACTATATTACACGAAGTCTCTTCATTTTAACTAAAAAAAAATTCAGACACTTCATGGATGCATTAGATCCATATTAGCATAACGGATAGAGTTGCTTACAAGAAGTTCTACATACTTGTATTAGATTTGGATAGGTGAAGCCAAGAATTTCATATAGAGGGCCAAGAATTATGAAAAGAAAAAAACAATAAAAGCAATCTCAAGGGGAAAGGAGGTTGAGGCCCTGCCCCGCCCCTCTCCCTCCCTTCATTCCTGTATTTATCCTAGTTCATGTCATGCAGCAATATTGGTTTTTTTTCCCTTAGTTTTGGTATACTTTTAGGACTACATGCCCTTCTTTTGATTTGCGCTACATTGCTTATGCTTTATAGAGATAAATATACTTCTGGGCAAATTCTTCTATGCAATCTTTTCATTTTTCATTTACTTTGAGGTTTTATTCAATAAATCAAATCTACCACATAATTATACAGAGTTTATTGATTATAACTGTGATTCAAAAGTGTAGTATTGCCTACTTTATTGGTTATAGATATTCAATTAACTCTTTAAGGAATTCAAAGCTTTATCATATGCTTTAACAGACGCAATCCAAATGCATATTTAGCATTCAAACATACTAACATACTTGGTTTTTCAAGTTGTCTTCGTTGTTTGGGGTTCTTGATGTTGCAAATACTGACTTCATGGCTGAGTGAGTGTTGGAAGGGAAGTGTCATCTTTTCGAGAATCAAGGAGAAAGGGCCGGTTTCCATTTGACAGGGACAAGTGAAGAACCATTTATGCTGCTCCGACTCTTCATTTTTCTTGAAGTACCTGTGTGCAATAAATACCCAAACCAAGGTACCGACCCTCCAAATACATGGAAAACCTTCAAAAAGAATTGAACATATCTGTGCCCAACACATATTCATATTCAACACTTACACCCAAGTCATAACATTGAAATTACCCTCAACTTTTCTAAACAGGAGAATATCCATTTCCAAAGAAAAGCTCTAAAATAGAAGTTATCGAAATTCCAAATTGGAAAAAGTTAGCCTATAAACCCTAGAAAAACCCTAAAATAAAGGGTCTCTTGGCAATGAAATCCAAACCCCAAAAAGCAGCCAAAGATTAAAATAGCCAAAATCTTAATTCAACTTCCAAACACTTCTTTTAGATCTATTTTTATTATCATTAGATTTTTTTATGAACATCATTAGGAAATATTGTATGTAAAGCAATCCTAAGGTAAAATTCCTTGCTTTTTGCAACGAAATAACATAATTAATAGAAGGATAAAACAACTTAAACATGAAACTTTACTTTTTTACCAAAAAGATTAATAACCAAAACAAATTCAATCTAAGATGAACCACATAAACTCAAACGATCCATCATATACATAATCGTGACCATGACCAATCCAAAACCAGAAAGAAGATGGCAAAATCTATAAATACAATTCAAAAAAGGGAAGAAAAAAAAGTTGTAAATTTTCAGCATAATCCAGTGTGGAGTAGAGACATAAATTAGATATACAAATAACATGTAGTAGAATATAATAAAACAGATATATGACCATCTGGGTATCTTTACCTCATTGAAGAAACCATTGAAGAGTCGGAAATATCATAGCTGGACTGATTGCTTCAACAGCCTCAGTATTCTGTTCGGTTGGTGAAGAGAACATATCTTCTGGATCAGTTGGATCGATGAATATAGCACACAATTGCGAGTATGTTTTCGTTAAACATATCATCCAGCTTAGTATATCGAATTGTAATGGAGGACAACTGTTAATATTTCATTTTGTTTTTCCATTTGCAGATCAAAGTGCTGGGATATATGGGCGGAAAGAAGAAAAAAAAGGTTAATTTCAAGTTTAGTATTGTTTAAATGACATTTTCACACTAATATTATGGATTTGTTTCATTTTATAACATTTTCAGTTTTTATATATTATTTCAACTTTTTAAAATTTATAATTACATATTTTAAAATTTTATATAAATTTTTTTAAAATTATTTTATATATGATTTTTTACATTTTGAATCAATATAATAAATATAATACTAAAAAAAACACTTGGCCTATTCTAACAATGCTACGTGATCAGTCAAAACATATTAAACATGCTAGGTGACTTTTTTCATTGACTAAAGTTGTCGAACAGTTTTTTGAACATCTATTACAAAATGGATCAAAAATAGAAAAATTAATACTTTAAGCACCAAATTAAAACAAAAAGAAATTTAGATATAAAGTGAAATTAAGCCAAATATAAACATAGATAAAATTTTAGGTTTGTCTTTTGTTCACGTTAGGCTATAATTTTTGGGCCCAGCCCAATCCCATTTTATAATTCATTTATATTTAATATAGGATAAACTATAAAATAAATATTTTTATTTACCTTTTGTTATATTTTAGTCACTTATGTTTAAAATATTATATTTTCGTCACTTATATCTAAGCCGTTAATTATCATTAACAATATAAGGATAAGCTAATGTGACACGTTAAATTATCATTTCAAACAAAAAAATTACGTTAAATTGTACAATTGCTCCCCATATTTTTTTGTTTCGAGCTAAAATTTAACCTTTAAAATGATAATTAAATATGCACACGCCAGCTTACCATTACATTATCAACGGCAATTACCGCTTAGTAACTAAAATGTTACAACATGATAATATAAATAACTAAAATGTAACATTTTAAACATAAATGATTAAAATATAACATGTGATAAACAAAAGTGACTATTTTGATAGTATATATATACTATCTAATAAGCTCTCAAATGAATGATTGATACCATAATTTAATTATTATTTTTTTAAAGGAAAAAACATAGAAAGGAAAACCAGTTTGGCTCTAAAGGAAGAGATTAAAGTTTAAACAGCGGTTTTAGAGATGCTTAAATCCTATAACATATTACTACTGAGTTGGATGCATGGGAAGAAATGTAAAGTAAGTAAAGCGGCAGTCACTGGCTTTCTAACACTTCAGAATTACATCTTCTTCACAACCGCTTCAAGCATTCCGTTAGCCAAATAACTCTTAGCTTCTTGGTTATTCACTGGACCAGGGAGCTGAAACGAGACGGTGAATGGTCCCGGTGGGCAAAGATTTTGTGTCAGCATATGGAAGATTTGGAAGTTCTTGCACACTATCTTCTCGCCAGTAGTTGACATCCCCTTTATTACTACTTTTCCATCAGGTTCTATGTCACAATTGAAGTCTCCTGCAGTCATAAACTCGGATATCTCAACCTTCATCCCGGCAAAATAGAATAAAGGAATAGACAGAAAGATGAATATGATGATTCAAAGCTTTTCTAACAGAGAATTCGACCCTCTCTTAATCAAAGAGATGACGTCTTTCTGATCAAATGAAGAAAATGAACGTTCTTGGTCGTATTTCAAGTGAGTTAAGCAATCATGAGGGGAGTGATCATCTTAAACATTCAAAGGAACTTACTTTTATCCATTGAGACCCCAGGAAGGGTGACACGGAAATAGTATGAATCCTCCAATTCACCAATGTCCACTTTTCCAATAACTGGTCCAACTGATCCAGTGGCTGCAGCACCAGTGAGTGCAACTCCATTTTTGGTAGCAGCCATGATATTATCCAACTCTTCCCTGGTTGATTGTGAAGGCAGAAATATCATAGCTGGACCGATTGCTTCCACAGCCTCAGTATTCTCTTTGGTTGGTGAAGAAAACATATCATCTGCATTAGTTGGACCCATGTATGGCACACAATTGAGAGGCTCCACATCAAGAACCGGCTGCTGAGGATTCATGCGATTAGGTTCATAATTTTCACCTTTTGTCCTTTCAGACCTGCTAAAAAACATGTAGACTGTCACATCTGCACATTAACACCAGAGCTGAGCCCTGGAATACAAAAACTACCTCTCACAAGCAAATCTACCACTTAATCTTCTCCCTCCGGCCCAACCATTTCTACCATATATTATCAAAGTTCTTTTTAAAGAAATCAGCAATAAAAGTTGTCTCGTAAATAATAAATCCATTCAAAGAATATGTAAAGTCTTATGGAAACAGAACATGGAGAAACACATACCACAGACATCAGTTATTTCTCAAACAACATTAAGAAAACAAAGATTGAAGCCAAATACAGGGTTAGATACTGCAAAAGTAAGATTTTTCTAAATATGACACAAAAACCCCAAACTAAACACATAAAGGAAACAAGCATTAAATCACCCATAACATACCGAAATAATGAACCATCACGTTTGAAGTAGTTTTGCTCAAACCTTAGAACCCCACTATTGAGATTAAGGGATCTGAATTTTTCAGACAAAGCATTTACATCTGCCTCAATAGTCACACACCGAGAACTCATTGTTAGGAAAGTATGATTTCCTTAAAGATGCCGCTTAAACTTAATGTAGGTTGTGGCTGAAACTTACATCCATGGTTAATATAATGTCACTGCCTTCATGCAAGACTACTTTCCCAATGCACTCCTTGTTTGTTCCCCTTAAAAATATTAATAAGTCCTTCACTACCTCGGATATTTTTACCTTTTACAGCAAATTTCTATGTTTCCAAACAGATTCCCTATTTAATAGCATAAATAAACTTCCAAGTAATAAAGCTGATGAGTTGCTCTTACCAAAACAAAGAAGATATGCGTTATGCGCGTGTAATACACACATGAAACAATGAAAGAAGTTACTTGAATTTGTAAGTTTTAGATCAAGACACATATATTAACGAGTGTAACATTACACGTGCATGCAATGAGACATGTGAAACCATCTTTAGCATTTGCAAATGGAAACATGCGCATAGCATGCGCGTAATTTACAATTTTCAACGAACCCTTCAAATAAACAACACATGCATAGCATGCGCAAGAAACTCTCTATTATGCATTTGAAGTCAGCTGAGAAAATGGTGAAGGAAAGATTAGTAAGCACTAGTATTTGAAGTTTTCTTCAGGCAACATGGTGAAGAGTGATTAAGGTTAGACTGTATTGGAGTTAGATATAACAATTTATAATGGTAACTCAAAGATAATTAAACCATAGATGCACTTATGCATTGTAATCCATGTACATACATCTTCATACATGTGTATCTATTTGAGTGATAGAGGCAAGCCCAGACAAAGAAATCCTAGAATAAATTTAAGATAAATATCATTTTTACGGGAATCCTTCTGATTTAGTAGTGATTTGTAATAACAAAATTTATTTTAAAAAGTAAAACTTCTGATTGAGGAAGTCCTTTAACCTACATTCTGGTCCTCACATAAACTATATTACTAGAAGTCTCTTCATTTTAACTAAAATAAAATTTTAGACACTTTATGAATACATTTGATCCATTGGCTTAACAGATACAGTTGCTTATAAGAACGTAATTGTATTAGTGTTGGATAGGTGAAGCCAAGAATTTCAGATAGGGGCCGGAATAAAAAGAATCAAATTATAATTTTCTTCTTTTTTTAGGAATTGCCAAAGTGAAATTTTACTACTTTTCAAATGTAAAAACACTAAGAATCATTAATAAAAACACACACACTAAAAGCAATCTCGAGGGAAAGGAAGGCCAAGGCCTTGGCCTGCCCCCTCCCTTTGCCCCTATCTGTATCCTAGTTCATGTCCTGCAGGAATATTAGTTCTTTTCCCTCAGTTTGGGATATACTTTTATGACTACATGGCCTTCTTTTGATTTTCCATTCATTGCTTATGCTTATAAAGATAAATATACTTTTAGGCAAATCCTTCTATGTAATTTTTTTCATTTACTTTGAGGTTTTATTCAATAAACCAAATCTACCACATGATTATACAGAGTTGATTGATGATAACTGTGATTCAAAAGTTTAGTACTGTTTATTGGTTATAGATCTTCAATTAACTCTTTAAGTAATTCAAAGCTCTATCATATGCCTTAACAAAAACAATCTAAATGCATATGTAGCATTCATTTGATGACCCATACAGTTTGTATCTTTCAAATTAAAAGTTGGGTGGGCATATAGGTGCAAACATACTAGGGTTTTCAAGTTGTTTCCTGTCTGGGAATTTTCAGTTCTAGGTAATCCAAATACTGACTTCGTGGCTGGGTGAGCGCCGGAAAGGAAGCGCCATTTTTTCGAGAATCGAGGAGAAAGTGGCTGGTTTCCATTTGTCAAGGACAAGTAAATATCCGCTTATGTTGCTCCGACTCTTCAATGTTCTTGGAGTATCAGTGTGCAATGCATATCCAAACAAAGGTATGGGGATGTAACCCTCCAACTACATGGAAAACCTTAAAAAATTGAACATATCTGTGCTGAAAATGTATGTATCTTTAAGTCCGAATAACATTGAACATTATCCTCAACTTTATTGAACAATAGAATATCCACTTACAAAAAAAAAAGCTCTAAAATAGAAGTTATCAAATTTCCAAAATAGGGAAATTTAGCCTGTAAACCCTAGAAAAGGCTAAAATAGAGGGTCTCTAGGCAATGAAACCCAAATCCCCAGAAAGCAGCCAAAGATGAAAATAGCCAGAAAAAATCCTAATTCAACTTCCAAGCACCTTTTACATTTATTTTTCTTATCATTACATTTTCATTTTTTGGCAATCCTAAGGCAAAATCCCTTGCTTTCTGCAACTAAATAACATAATTATATAGAAGCACAAAACAACTTAAACATGAAATTTATATCTTTACCGAAATATTTAACAACCAAAACAGATTAGATCTAAGAAGAAGCACATAAACTCAAACAATCCATCATAGATATCATCTTGACCATGAACAATACACAAATATATCCAAAACCCAGAAAGAAGATGGCATAAACTATAAAATACAACTTGAAAAATGGGAATTCAAAGCTAATAAGGATACACAGTGAGTAAAGAACGTGTAAAACAGATGTATGACCATCTGGGTATGTTTACCTCATTGGAGAAGCCATTGAAGAGTCAACTGAGATAAGCAAAACTGAAAGCTTTCAGTGAGTCTGTAACATTGTTTTATCGGTTTCAAGGAGTCTGCTTTTTCTTCTTTAGGCCAATGGGTTTTGCCAAAATGGAGAAAGACAGAGAGGACTACGTTGGAAATTATTGGCTGCAGTAAGGGCACCGTGCGTTTAGCCTTGGTTTGTGTTCTTTTTTCCCTTATTTTCTTACTTTTCGCCGGGGAAGGGGGTTATTTTATATTGATTATTTTAATTAAAAAACGAATTTATTTTAATTAAAATTATTGGCTTATTACAAGTATTTAACTATTAGATAATAATCTTCTACATTTTTACTGAATAAAAATTTAGTTTTGATTTTTTACATTTAAATAGATTTGGAATTATTTTGACAAATTAGATTCCCAAAGAGGCCATTAAAAGTTTTTTTTTTTTTTTTTGAGGGTAAAGAAGCCATTAAAGTTAGAAAGGAACTCCATTACAGCAACTGGTTTGACCTGATATCACTTCTTAGTGGCTAATAAAACTACTGGGTGTTTTGTCCTTTTAATGCCTTCCTGTGACATTCTATATCTGCAACTTCCATGGCTCCAGTTTCAAAAGTAACCCTTTACTGCTGTGTTGGAATGCATGGCGGGTTCGAGTCCGTTCCTCGACAACTCCTTTTAGCCACCGATCGTGAGGCCGACATCGGGTGTGGGATTAGAGGAGGTGTCGTCGGGGAGCGCTTCTTTCTACCAGCTCTTTCTTCACCGTGACGGATGCAACACCCCCGCGTGGTTTATGCAAACACCTCCCGGTCATTATTTTATCAGGTGGGTCATCATCGCAACACCCGTAACTGCACCCACTGCCGAGGGACGGATTCCTTACCGAGGTTCCACGACCTCACGAAGTTAGAAGAAGGAGGAATCAATGAGTAATGGCTGACCGCCTCAGTGGTAATCGGTTCCCCCCAGATCCGCACTAAACCCTAAACCCCTAATTTGAGTAATTGTAAATTAATTTATAATTTGAGTTTAATTTTTTTGTAATTAAGTTTTAATTTTTGTATTTAAGTTGTAATATATTTAACAAAATTTGAGTTTATTTTTTTTGTAATATAATTTTTAATTTATTTAATTTTAACAACTTTGATAAAATAGGTTTGGTTTATTTTTTTTTTGTAATTAAGTTGTAATATATTTAATACAATTTGAGTTTGTTTTTTTGTAATTTAATTTTTTAAATTATTTAATTTTAATAACTTTGACAAAATAAGTTTGGTTTTTTTTTTGTAATTAAGTTGTAATATATTTAATACAATTTGAGTTTGTTTTTTTTGTAATTTAATTTTTTAATTTATTTAATTTTAATAACTTTGACAAAATAGGTTTGGTTTATTTTTTTTTGTAATTAAGTTGTAATATATTTAATACAATTTGAGTTTGTTTTTTTGTAATTTAATTTTTTAATTTATTTAATTTTAATTTTTTAATTTAATTTTTTAATTTATTTAATTTTTTAAATTTAATTTTTTATATAATAAAAATTGAGTTTACTTTTATTTGTTTTGTATTTTAATTTTTTATTTTAATTTTAATATCTTTGATAAGATAGAAATGATTTAATTTTTTAATTTAATTTTTAATTTAATTTTAATAACTTGAATAAAATAAAAGTGGTTTATTTTTAAGATCAACGTTGATTATGACGGGCTATTTTATTTTTAAAGCTGTAATAATTTTTTTATTTTTGAATAAAAAGTTGTTTTATTATTTGTGTTTGTAATTTAATATTAATTATCTTATATTTAATAAATTTGAGTTATTGTAAAAAGTTCACCGTTTTCCTCCAAAAAATGTAAATTACATAGCCAAGAAGAGACAAACAAGCTAAGAACACGGTCAACTAGTCCGATTTGGACACGAGCGAGATGTATGGCGGGGTTCCTACACCACCAGCACTGCCGACTTTGGTTGGTGGTGCTCGAATATCCATATTGTTGCGTATTCTAGTCGAGGAAGGTCGACCTTTTGGTTTCATGCTCAATTCTCTATCCTACAACACTTATACGTGCAAGCGATACCGATGGCCACTTACGCTCATCTCGGGATTTGTACATGTTTTCTAATTTGTAGACTTCGACATAGCTCAGGGTCAAGACGAAGATTATGAAAGCAAGTACATGAGCACATGGGTAACGGCGCATTAAATATCCCATACCGCATGTCCTATTTGTCAAGTGTACACGATAATGCCCGCCAACAATACCTTGGCTTGGCTCACAAACTCGTGACACGAAACCATAGTCGTCAGCGGTCGTGACAAATCAGTGGTGCATAGTGTTCGCCTGCCTTCCCACGGTTAATTTCGCGCAAGACCTTCGCTCCATACATGGCCTCCTCTCAGATTCGATAACTCATTGCTTCTTAGGAAATAGTGCTAGAATCCAGAGATGACGGGTTCCTTTAGCATGTAATTTATGCATTTGGCCTGTTTGTGGTCATATGACCATATCGTAGTCAATATATGCTTGTGTCCACTGCTCAAAAGGAATATTGCAGTGTACTGCGCGCTTCGCGTTATCTTCGCGCAAACCGCCAACATCTCGTGAAAGCGGTCTTTATTGATCTCGTACCGCCAATATACGTTGATATCGAATATTACATACCACTATTCAATTGCGAATAAATTGAAAATTTTAAAAGAAATTATATTAATAGAAATTTCATACCCATATCGGCCACTTGTTGCTTCGTCTTTTTAGATCGGTGTTGCCCATAGTAGTTGGATGCCACATGTCTCGTGCAATATCGATGGTGTGTGCGATGCCACATGCTTCCCTCGCGTTCTATTACCGCAAGTATTCCAGGCCCCGATCCGATATAACGATATGTCGTGTTGAGGCGTATATGCCTCCTTAACCTAGATAGGAAGAAGTCCGATCATCGCCTAACTCCCCGGTGTTATTGCGAACGAATCGAAGGATTCTCCACACCGCCTTGTGCCACACTAGCAATAAGCCGATCAGATATCTACCATACATGAAGGTACCAATCAATTTGTACCAATGGCTTGCAAGATGTAAAAGCATCTCTAAGATTGCTTAAATGTCCGACAGTGCTTGAACAACACTGCGCATCCACGAAAGCGACGATCGTTGTAGTACGCGGTTCCGCTTCAATGTCATAGTCGCTCGACATATCTTCAAAGACCTTACACCATCGCCACACTTCATTATATGAAGCGCCCCACCGACGTGCAACTTTTCCAACGCCTTCGCTGCTATCCAAGCCTTTTCAGTAAGAGGGCGTGTACCTCATTTGGCTACGAATATTGCCAATTAAGGCCAGATTTGTAGTTTTGGGATCGGCCTTCACCGCGGGATTATTAAATCACCAACATGTTTGAATCCATCCCGGATGATCTTGTGTTACAGCACAACGAAGCACGTTAAATAATGCAACATTACATAATATTAGTGTTATTCAAATCATTGAACACATAGTGGTAATTGCACTGCAGAAGACATGTACGCGGACCTTTGTACTTCTTCACCTCCCACATCCCCGTCCTTTTCCTCAACGACGCTATGATTTTCCATGCACATGTGCCGCTTTGCACAAAGACCGCCTCATTTCACCTATTGAGCTTTGATTTAACCATAGTGTAGTTAACCCGCTCCTTGCCGTATTGTTTCAATGCACCAAGAAAAGTGCTCTTGTTGGAAACTGGTTACCAACTTCTAATTGGTCGAATCCAACGAAGAATTTGTACTACGCCATCGTCCGGTGGTAGTTCAGAAACTCCAATGCATCATCTTGAGATAGATCGACATTATGCATGTGCTACGGAGGCTAGTATGCCCGAATAGCTTAATCTTCTTCTTAATCTAAACCGCCTCAACATCTTCAGTACAATTGAACGGCCTCGGTTAGAAAATAGTCCAACCGCAGCCGTGTACAGCTCCGAGGTGGATCCACATCGATTCATCGCCCGATCCTCCATAACTCGTAACAAACGAGGGCCCTCACCGGTGGATGCCGCCGGTAATACATCATCCCTCCTTAAACATCTTTCGTAAAGATTCCAATCGTATGTGGATTGCCATCCACTAGAAGTTGATGACGCCCCCCGTATTATTAGAATTTATTTTAATTAAAATTATTGGCTTATTACAAGTATTTAACTATTAGATAATAATCTTCTACATTTTTACTGAAAAAAATTTAGTTTTGATTTTTTTACATTTAAATAGATTTGGAATTATTTTGACAAATTAGATTCCCAAAGAGGCCATTAAAAGTTTTTTTTTTTTTTTTGAGGGTAAAGAAGCCATTAAAGTTAGAAAGGAACTCCATTACAGCAACTGGTTTGACCTGATATCACTTCTTAGTGGCTAATAAAACTACTGGGTGTTTTGTCCTTTTAATGTCTTCCTGTGACATTCTATATCTGCAACTTCCATGGCTCCAGTTCAAAAGTAACCCTTTACTGCTCAACTTCTATCCAACATGACAGATTGGGTTAACGGATATATTTGCATGTCTACACGTTTCTTCGATTAGTGGCTCAGATCAACTTGGAATATATGATTAATTAATGGGTTATTGGACCAGATATGCTCGGAAACTGTTTGAAGTAACCAGAAGAACATGCTCCATACGTTGTAAGAAATTCACCCTCTAATGTCCAAATCTAATCCTTGGCAAGAACAACGTCAACAGGAACAGATATGGCTATTCGATACTGGACATAGACGGAGATACTACTTCATAATAAAATTTATAATTATATATGTAGATAGATATATTTCTTCTTTCACATCTCTTAAGTAACATTCCACTAGAAACGAGATCGAAAAAAGAAAAGGTACATAGAAAGGAAATGTAAATTGTTCAATCATGATCAGTCACTCTTCAAGCATGGTATTTACAGAAAAAAAAGGTCTGATCTTCAGCTTATAACCTTGATCAAGGCCTTTGACCCGGAGAAGCCGTCCTTATTCTGTTCCGTTGAACATTCCCTAGATGTCTCAAGGAACTATTCTGTAACCAATTCAGAAAGTAAGCGAAGATAAGACTACAAGAAACGAAAGCCGCAACTAGAGCAATTGTACCATTCTACTTCTTCATTCCATATCAGTTTATGGTTCTACTTTCTAAGGTTCCGGTTCTCGATTCACATTACCAGTATCGACTTACCTTCTTAAATTCTATGCTAGAGTTGCTAATGATCAGAGGATGACTGCTGTTGCTCAGGACCTGGTGGCCACATCTGTTGCGCCATGTACGGGTGAGACTGCTGGGCATAGATAGCAGGGTCCACCACCGGCTTCCCCATTATCATTCCCGGAGTCCCGACCTGAGGTGCATGCTGTGCAGGCATGTAATAAGACAGCGCATCAGCAGGTCCTCCAACAGGCATTGTTCCTCGTGGAATCGATGCGAGAACTTCATCTTTCAAATCCTCTCTCGGAACTATGTCAACTAAGAAATCGAATATGTCAGTCCTGGTAATAGCTGCTGCAATATCGTTTTTCTGAAGCGTCCTCCTTTTATTCTCTTCCGTGTGATTCCACGAACGCAATGTCAATTCCAAGATGAACATTTCGCACGCCCGGGCAAAAATGACCGGAGCCTCGGCAGATATCATCCTCACATCTTCATCAGCTTTCATGATCTTCTTGATCCTCGCTAACGGAAGGTTATGGTTCTTGAAATCCGTAACTTTCTCAATTTCTTGATACTGATTTGCCCAAAATGCCTGGAGTTGTTGCTGGAGTTGCTGTTGTTGCTGATGGTGGATTTGCTGATAAGCAAGTTGGTGCTGCGCAAGTTGAGCTCCTGTCGGCTGACCTGTGGACTGAATACCTCCAACCGATGTTACGACGGAACCCGGATTTGGGGCCGTCCCAGTCACTTGATTTTGATACGGATTAGTACCGTAAGGAACTTGACCTCCGCTACCCATCATCCCCATGGCAGGGGGCTGTCCATGTCCTTGCTGATCCATTCTAATCTACTTCAACCAAAACTTAATACCTCTGCCTCGAACAAACAAATTTAACTACGCATTACATTTTCATTGAATCTAAACATTGAAATCCGAATAAACCTCGTAAGCACGACAATCTCCGGTGAAGTAAAGCCAAAAAAAAAATCAAACCAACATAGGTTAGAAAATCACATTCCTTCAGATCCTATACATGTTACTCCAACTCACTGTTTATCAACATAACATCAAATCATATACATGTTGTTCCAACTCACTAGTTTTCTAAAAGCGACACACAGTCCGACACATATCCGTACATGAGTTTGATACCCTCCCTATACATAAATATATATTTTTTCAGAGTTTGATACCCTCCCTATCCGTACATATCCGTACATGAGTTTGATATCCAACACTCATGCCCAAGTCCTAATAAAAACAAAACATGTGTCATTTTGGCTCCGAAAACATGAATTCCATCCTGATTTACCTAATAAAGTTCTCCATAAAAATTTGAAAAAGAAAAACAAGAGGCACAATAAAGATAATATATGTCTATTTTCTGCAGCAATTCGACATAAAAGAAAAAAAAAATTATTATAAGAGAAGACGATTCAAGTAAAGATCTCCTAAACCAAACTAGATAAAATATATACTTGGTATATTATACGTATACGAAAAGCTTATTACCGTTAAGGGAAAAAATTTGTACCTTGATTGGAAGATTGAGAAGAGCCTGAGATAGAAAAGAAGGGAAAAAGTGTCAAAACGGAAAAGAAGCTTCCAAGATCAAAAGGGCAAATTGGATAAAAGTGTTTTTAATAGACTTTTTTTCTGTACGGTGAGAAAAAAACCCAAATTTGGTAAATTTTAGGGTTAAGAGAGAATGAACATTGAAGAGGAAAAAAAAAGGTCGTCCTTTTTAGCAAATAATTAAATTTTTTAAAAGAAAAAAAAAGATTTTCTCGTACAAACTAACCTTAGATTGGAAACAACAAAAGCTGAAGTTGTTTTGAGTGTTTTTTTTTTTCCTTAAATTTTTTCTGTTGGGTTTTGACATGTGATGTCAGAACTGAGAAGCTACTTTTTATACGGTCTGGTCTTCCTCTTCTTTCTGCGTTTTCCTTTCCATTTTTGGTTTTCTGACGAAATTACCCTTTTCAATGAAATTACCTTCCGGATATCATGTTTCAGTTGTTTGGAATCGTTGGATCCGAAATATTAGATATACACCTATATAAAATACAATTTAATTATGATACGTATGTATAAATATTTTAAGATATATATAATATGAGTCGCGACAAGATTTGATATAATTTCGAGTTCAATTTAACAATAATAATCAAATCAGTACGAAACCGAACTAAAATTTGATTAAATTGATTGAATGGATTTTTTCTATTTTGGGTCAAACGGTGAAAACTTTGGCAGACACATCTAGATATGTGTGAGAACAAAAATTGGGGAACTCCATTAATAGTTCATGCATGGAGGATCAAAGAAGGAAGAATAATTCACAAGGACATTAACAGTTGAAATGGAAGTGAAAGTGGAACAATTTTTACATGCTAAGAAAAGCTGCTATACAATTGCTATCGTCGAAGCTTTCTTAATAACCATTTCCTTCGTTGATGGACATCCATTGCCACAAACATCCGGGCCTTTTTCTCGTCTTCGAGAAGCTTGCTAGCGTCTAAGAAGAGCACATCGTCCATGCCTGGTATGGCTTGAAGCGCATCTACTATGCTTTCAATTGAGCTATAATATTGATCTTCGTTGTTAAAACTAATTCTGACCTTAACCGGCCTCTTGTCAGAAGGATGTAATCTTCCTTGATTGGTTCTCACGGCTTTCCTTGATGCTGCCATTAATGAAGCATCAGTTTTCCGCTTTTTCCTTTGGTCAGGTATTTCAAACTCTGCGGCCAGAGATTGTAGATCGCCAAAGATATCATTGAACCCCGTATCAAGAGCATCATTGTCAATATCTGATTTTACACCCGCACTACCGGTTTTATGAATCCTCGTCGGACTGCTACTAAAAGGGGATTCATCCTCCTCTTCACCTACAAAAGTACAAAGTCAAAACCTACTTTTAGCATATTTGTGATGCCCAAAAAGAATGAGGTCTCATTGTCCAGGCATAGGCAATTCATGTCACAAACATATAAAGAAAGAGGGAGAGAGATGTACCGGAAGAATTTTCAGCCTCCAAATTCCACCCATTTATATTTGCATTTCCGTAAATCAAGAACAAATCATTATAACTAGGAAGGGTTCTGTTCCGGTATGATCGAGCATCAGGGTGTTCCTGCAGAAGACAAATGTAAGCTAAGATTAGCGACATCGCAAATTTTGTGCGGAAAAAAATTTGGTCGAGCAGCACCTTCAGATAAATGGCCCAGAGATGGTCATCAGCAATTATCATCTGTCGCTTCTCATCCCAAGTAAATCCATCATGGTCGAGTAGATATTTCATATCATTGAATCGTTTCCTCAAGTTCATAAAACGACTTTTTAGGACATCTTTGTCATATTGATACCCAAATTCTGCACTAAATTTTGCTACCATATCACCCCAGGCAAGCTTGCTAAATTTTTTATCAATCAAACTCCCTTGACGAACATGCTCTAGCATTAGATCAATGAAATATCGATCCATTGACGGTATCCAATCAGTTCTCCCATAGTAACCATTTTTCAGTATAGTTCCTTGAACAATTCAAGACAAAGTATAAGTTGAAAGAAAAATTAATGTTCCTCAAAGTTGCTAGAACTAATGGATCACCAGAAATAGTAAATGTCCTGCCTTTTGGATGATGAGAAAAATACCAGTTATAGAGCTAATGCAAGTGCAAATAATATTGGCAATAGAAAATCTCACCATATCCATTGCAGCGAGCATCTCGACCTGATCGCCTGTCCTTCCTATCAGTTGAATTTCCAAAGATCAAGCATAAATCATTATAATTTGGCTTACGTTTGTGCCTGTATGAGTCAACGTCTGCATATTCCTACATTTACCATATGTTAGCTACTTTGAAAAGAAAAAGCTTGACATCTAAGAACAAACAAGCAAGCAAAGCAAGCACCTTGGTATAAGCCTCCCAAACATCATCACGGGCAGTAAGCATCTGCTGTGTTTCGTCCCAAGAAAACACTCTCTGATCAATGAGAATCCTCATATCACGATACTGTTTGCCAAGACTTTTATGATGATCCTTCAAAGATTCCTCATCAGGTTGTAATCCAAAACTTTCCATAAATGACAGAGACATATCCAACCATACTTCAGTATCCAAAGCACCACTCATCAAATTACCCCTATGCACTTGCTTTAACAAAAGGTCAATAAGGTGTCGTTCCATTGAAGGAGTCCAGTCTATCCTTGAATAACCATTACCAGCATGGAATTGAGAATCATCTCCTACAATGTATTTACATGAGAAAATACCCTCGTTATAGCCAGGGGGGAAAAATCTTAATATAATTTGAATGTCTTTTCAAAATAAATGCATACCAATCATCAAATCCGGGTCCTCATTTTCAGGATACACCCTTTGGGCCATACTGCACATTCCATTAGAACTTTCTTGACCAAATATAACACACAGCTTGTGATAGTCGGGCACTATTTTGTGTCTGTATGATTGAGTGTTGGGATGTTCCTGCATATATTACATTTGAGCTAAAATAATAGCATGACACCATGATGACAGAAAATTAGAGATGTATGGAAATTCACCTTCATATAAGCATCCCAAACATGATCCGCAGCAATGACCTTTTCTCGTTTGTCATCCCATGAGAACCCATTCTGTTCAAGTAGTATCTTTATGTTATTATATTGCCTCCTCAAGTGTCTGGCCTGAGACTTCAAAGCCTCTTCATCATAGTGACATCCAAACTTTACATTGAACATTGCAACAATTTGATTCCATGCCTCAGGTACAATCGCATGACCAATTTTATTCCCTCCTAGTGCTTGGTTAAGCAACAAGTCAATAAGATGACGATTCATTGCTGGTGTCCAGTGTGGACCTGGCATCTCGTCTCTATCATGGAGATGGCCTCTGTTTTCTTCACCTAAAAGAGCAGTAAAGCAATCATAGACATGTACCGAAGTATGACAGAAATAGAAAATTATTTATCACCACAGACAGCAATTTAATAACATCTTTCATAAAGACACAAGTTATACCCCTAGATAGGACCTTACAAGAGATAATTATTGACAATAATATAATCATGCAAATATTCCTATAGCTTGCAGTCAGAAAAAGAAAAAGGAAAAAACCAAGGCGGAGATCCATATTCAAACCAGGAAAATACATCAAGCACTAAAAAGGCCAAGATAACAATTACCATAGCTTATCCACATTTATTGTCAAGTTTCAGTATTACCAACTTAGCCAAACATTGGATGCCATGATCCAATCCCCTATCCTACCCTTATGAACAGAGAAATTTCATGCCTTCTTACACAGAAACGAAACTTACCAGTCCACACTGGTAATGTTTTAGGCCCAGTATATCTTCCTTGGCGCATATGACTTGAAACTACACTGTTGCTTGCATTTTCATAAATCAACCTCAAATCTCGGTAGTTCAGCATCTTCTTGTTTCTGAAGGTATGGGCATCTGGATGTGCCTAAAACATAACAAAGGAAATTATAAAATCCATATAGTCAATTTCCATATCGAATGGAGATAGATATATACCTTGATATAGTTATCCCAAACAAGATCATCAGCAACTATCATTTTTTGTTTATCATCCCAACAAAACCCTTTTTGTAAAAGTAGACTCTGAACATCACTGTAATGCTTCAACAGTTTCCTATATCTACGCCTTAAAAAGCTTTTACTGAACTGAAAACAAAACTTGGCATTGAATGAACCAAGCATATCATTCCATGCTTGTTTGCTGAATGTGCTCTTACTTTTATTACCCTTTCTAAGATTTTCCAGCATAATCTCAATGAAGTATTGATCCATGGCTGGCGTCCATTCTATATTCGGGTTCTCGTCACTTACTGCAGGAACAGAACTTCCAACACCTAGAATTAAGATGGCAATTAGTGAAAAGTTTGTTCCATTTTCTTCTAAAAAAAGGTATGTATGGCTTAGTTTGTGAAAAATATATGCAAGAAAGAACACATATATTTGTATGCTAAGATGCTGTAACTAAAGATTCAACAAAGGTCTTCATAGGTTTCCACTTAGTGCACAGACACTCTCCATAAAGCAGATATGATACTAAATCACTGAAAATGTTACTGGGATTTCTCAATCAAGTCATGTGAAACATTATTACAATAGCATTTATTGACTTGTACCAGCTGCAAACTTGTCCATCATTCCTAAAAAGCTAAGAGTTTTAGATAATCATAAAGAACCCCAGAATGGACTCAGCGTAACAATGCCAATGGAAATACATAACCTTACTAGTAACAAGAACACACCTAAATTCACCCCTAGCACATCATCATCAAAGTCAATATCATGACTAGATCTACTGTATCTTCCATCAGCTTGTGTATACGCATATATCAAGCACAAGTCACTGAAATTCGTCAAAGTTCTATTCCTGTATACCTGTGCATCCGGTTGACCCTGCAAATCCTTATAATAAAATAAGAGCATATAAAAATGCAAAAACCTCAACATAAACAAGAACATCATCCCCACCTTGATAGATGCATTCCATACATGTGGAGGGGCAACTACCAATTTCCTTGTATCATCCCAACTAAACCCGTTTTGTTCGAGAAGATTCTTCACATCATTATACTGCTTCCACAAATTGGTATAATGACTTTTCAAAGTGTCCCTATCGTATTTACATCCAAATTTCGCATTGAAAATAGATAACATATCGGTCCAAGCTTGTTTATTAAATGTATGGCCTAATCTATTACCCCTATGCATTTGATCTAACATAAGATCAATGAAAAACCGTTCCATTGTCGGCGTCCAATTTGTTCTTGTTCTATCACTGCTACTAGGTGCATTGCTCCCCATTCTTCCCCCTACTAATACAAAAAAGCTTCATTAATTTCTTAATTTAGAATTACAGTACCTTAAAAAGTCGAAATTTAAGCAACAACTCACAAGCCCATAAAATTCAAAGCTAATATAAGCTCAAATGAAATAAAAATTGAAAAGATAAAAAGCAAAAGCTAGTAAATTATTTGTTCAAAAAGATATCTGCAAAAAGGGCATTAATAATTGTTTAGTTTAAGGTTTCTCCTACCTAAGAGCTTCAAGCAGACATATTCTATCTAAATTAAGTTGAGATAACATTAAATTAGCTCTAACATCTAAAAATGAAAACTTAAATTTTTTTTTTTGTCTTTTCCAGCATTATCCCACTAGTGATACGAAAAAAATAAGCGAAATTATTAGTAAAAAAATAAGCAAAAAAAAAATGAACCTTGGTACCTTTGGGTTTTTTGTCAGAGATTTCGCGTACGAAAATTTTAATTCAATTTCCGGGAAATTTGATCGAGAGTGTGTTTTGCGGGTGATTTAGATTCCAACCAAAAAGAACATGAAAGAATGGGTGCTTTTGATTGAAAGCTTGAAGGAGAAACTACAGCCTGTTTGGTTGCTGAGAAAATGGGTAGTTAACAGGCAAGAAAGTTCTCAGAAGTGGGCTCAAAAGCACTTCAATTGGACCCTTTCAGCCCAAAAACCTGAAGATTGGACCCAAGGATCTAACACTTTATTTATAAAGAAACTATTCAATTCTTGTATAATACGCTTCGGCGTACTTGAATTCATGTATTATTATATTAATAATAATATCTATACCAATCGAATTAAACTCAATCACAATGGTTTAGAAACTTAATATTTTGAATATCCATATGTTTGTATATTTTATTATGTTATAAATGTGTTAAAATATTTTGATTTATACAATTTTGATAATTTAATAATTTCTATTATATAATTTTTCGATTATTTGTATTTTCAGATCTTATGTTGTGTGATTTATAAGAAAGTTTAGAAATACAGAGAGCAATTCCTTTTCAGAATTAATCATTTTGATTACATTTCCTAAAAAAAGTGAAAGGGCCAAAACACATAGAGATGGCCTTTATTGCAATACACATTTACATACATAGATCAATACATACACATATATGTGTATGCATAGCTCTAATTATTCCGTTTATCACATTGGGGTAGTGGAAACTTGAACCAAGCAAAAGTGACCCTTACTGGGAAGCTTGCACTTTTGTTTTTATGGAATAGCAGTGAAGTTGAAATTATTGCAAGAAGTCTTGTAGAACAGCAGGGAAGAACTGAAACCAAGCCTTGATCTTGCCTTATCAAACTGTACCAGATTATTCTCCATTTGGTAAGCCCCAATAATAATCGAAGCGCCATTGTTCTCCATTCCTCCATCCACAAAAGCTAAGCAAGACACTCCTGGTGCAGCTTCAACAATGGAGTTTGCTCCATAAATCCTCCACCTAACATGCTTGTCATGGAGCACAAGGTCGATGTTAGGAACCCCTGGTCCAACCCTGCTGTTTTTGAAGCTTTTCGAGTTGAAACAGACACCGAATGGCGCAACTGGTTTCACTTGGGGAATAGCAGAGAGCTCCTTGGAGAAAAACTCTGTGACAGCTTTGAAGATTGAGTGGTGTAGAATGGTGTAAGGGTTGATTGTGCTGAGCTTCGTGCCTCCGACGCCTTGTTTATTGATCGATAACAGCGCTGTGTCTATTGGGACATCCTTGTCGTTTATCTTGATTGATTTAACTTCCATGTAGTACTCTCCTTGGGGACTGATGATAAGTGGAGTGTAGCTTAATGGTCGTGTAATATCAACATTAGGCAGCATATAATAAGGGCTGTCCCCAAAGAACATGACACCTTTAGGGGCTAAACAAAGGGCAAATATTGGGGCAAAACCAGCAGACAAAAGTGTGAGGTCAGTTGAGTTGGTAGAGAAATGGGGGAATGCCCCAATCCAGCCACCCCTTGAACAGTACTTGGTAACCCTCTTTGCAGTAAAAGGGAAGGTGCACAAGTGAACAAGAACTGAGGGACCCTCACCATTGGACCAGGGTTAGACCCTTGAGTGGATTGAATTGATAGCACATCTTGTGCAAGCTCACTCATAGCGGTTAGGCCTGTCACAGGGTTCATTGACATGACCCCACATGTGTTGTTATGGCACCCTGGTCCATCCCTGGTGGAGCATATGTGGCAATAGTGACTGTCAGCTCTAGAGCATTGAGTCGAGTGGCACCGAGGGGCATGGTAGGTGGACGAATGGTAACTTTTCTCACAAGTAACCCATAGTAACCTTCCATTCAAGTCCACAACAAATGGGACTTTCTGTGAAGGAGTTCTCTTGTATATGTTAGTCACATAAAGTTTAGTTTTCGGATCTTTTTGCACCTGCAAAACTAACCTGTTCGGCTTCGAAGTCTTTTGAGATTCAGATAAAAGGATGAAAGAAGAAACGAAAAGGAAAATGAGAAGGAAAAGAAGAAAAGAAGAAGCCATGAAAGCTCAATGCCTGCACAGTGATGCAAGAAGAGGGTAAGCGGTGAGGAAATTAAGGGGGAAAATGGAGTTATTTATAGGCAAATTGAGTTCTTAAAATCTAGTCATATTTTTGGGTGATCCAAGCATTGTTCATGTGAAAGTTTTAGACATTATATGCATTTGGCAAGCAGAAAATGAGAGTTAGGCAGGCTAAAGTTGGGAAAATTCAGGCTAAAAGATGGACATCAAAGCAAAGGAACAAAATTGAATTGGAAAGTGTGGAAGGCACTTGGCAATGGCTGAGAGCTTCTACAGCTGTGCCATCAACACATACAAGGACTTCATGGGTTTGGCTTGGCTTGGACTGAACTGGAATTTGATAAGTTTCATCTTTAATTTTATTAATTTCTCAAGAATGTTAATTTCTAACATATGGACAAATATGACCTTATGGTAGATAGAACTTTGTACGTAAGAGAACCCTACTTGATTGAGGACAAGATGGTACAACCCTCGTGCTGTTGGCTTCTGTAAGCTTGTAACCAAGGCTTTAGTTGAATCGATTTTAGCGTTGTTTTTCCTATTTTCTTTAGAATTAGAAAAACTTTAAAATAAAATATTATTATTCCATTTGAATTTCTCCTCCAAATTACTGAAATCTCCCAGTTGAAGAGGTTAAGAGATTTTGAGACATGAACAGAATGGTAAAATTGTATTCAGCCCACGAGCGGAGCTTGAAAATTTTAGAGCGAATTAAATTATATATATATATTATAATAAAAATATAAATTCACAATTTTAATAATTTATATCTTTATCATTTTTAAAAAATTAAATCATTTTTTTTATCATTTTAAAGTTAAAAGTACAATTTTATCAATTATAAAATACCTAAATAAAAATTTTTCTATTTTAGAAGAGTGAGGTCCCCGGCTCCACCCCTAATTTAGCCGCACAACATCTTTATATCATTACTTAAAAATAAGGTGAAATTATATCTAGCCCCTTCACATTTTTTTTAAATTTAGTCATAATAAAAGTTATAATTTGTTATTTAAATCATTGACTGAATTAGTGTTACAAGTCAACTAGACATTTACTCGATTAGGAAAATTATTAAAACATACTTTTGTATTTAAAATAAGATATATTATTTTAAGGTACTTTAGTCGTCCTAATTAAAAAACAATAAAAATTGATAAGGTGGGATTGAACCCACACTAATTGCATTAGTGTTAGTACTTTAAAAGTTAAAACCTGTCAATTTTAACATATTTATTTTTGATCAATTATATGTCACATAATATGAAGATAGCTTAACATGTCAAGTTAAAATTTTTGATGGAAAATATTAACATTATTAATGATTGGACTAAAATTTTTCAATGAAAAGTAAGACTTAATTTATAAGGTAAAAAGACCTTTAGTCCCTCTCAAATTCAATACTGAGCAAAGTGGTCCCTCTAAAAATAATCAGAGCAATTTAATCTCTTTATTTTCGAAAGTAAGCAACTAAGGACAAATTAATTACAGTGTTAATGTTTTTCGTCATTTGTACATATTTTTCTTAATATAATAACAAATTTAGCCCCCAAAATTTATACCACACCCCTATACATATGTATATATATGCCGCACCCTTTAAACAATATTCCTAGTTTCACCCAAACAATTATTAAGATGTCAAAATTTGTGATATTGTCACATTGTAAACAAGATTATGATATGTAAAACTAGCGTGAAGAAGTAAAAGTATCATAAAAACTCTTATGCTAAGAGTTGAGTTGCATTTTACTTTCTCTACTAAAAAAATAGGCAATTTAATCCATATATATATAATCAAAAAGCAAATTCATCATTTTGTTAAAAATTTCATCAACTTTTACCGTTAAAATTGGTCTCTGTACATTAACATGATATACATATGACATGCCACATATTACTGTCTAATTATTCCATCAACCATGCTAATTTTTAATAGTAAAAATTAATAAAATTCTTAACGAAAAAGACCAATAGCCGGTAAAGTCTCACCATTAGCCCAATTTCATCCAAAGCTCGGTCCATCTATAGGGGCTACCTAAATGACCTTTATCCAAATCTGACCCATCACTTTTTATTTGCCCAATTTTCCCGGTCAGATAAACTAAACAAGTTCCTTAATCCAGACTCAATAATGGGTTTCAAAAACAGAAGATTGTTGAAGCTTTTGTGCAAGTTTTTCAATTTGGGTTCAAGTTATCCTTAAAGGCACAGTCCTAAGTTAGGCCATACTTAAACTCCACTTATTGGTTCTACGATAAAAATGGCCTAGTAATGGTAGATGGATTATGGGCTAATGGCCACTTTTATCAGAGACAAAGGTATTTTTTTAAATGAAAATAGCCGAATGGGTTAAGCCATAAATGCAGAACAAATAAGAAAGCAACATGTATGAAAAGTGAAGACAATCACTTTCAAAAAAGAAAAAGAAAAAAAGAGGCATGGGAGCCTCTTGTTGGAGCTTCTTCAAAGCAAATAATTGAAGAGTTGCAATCATAGAAAAAAATAATTTAAGTAGCCAAAAGCTAAAACCAAATGGACCCTTTATTTTCATAAAGATTAGATGGGGATTGATGCCCAAACATGTTTTCATATTTGAAACCAACATCATATCATACATTACATTTGGTACATCTTTTGAGAAAGGCAGCTAAACTATACCTTCCCCCCCTTTCTTTTCTGACCCACCCACCCATCCTTCCTTCTTTCCTTAGATCCCTCAAGCTTTGCCTACAGTTTTCTTGTACATAATAACCTAACTAGTATTTCAATTACCCAATACTTTAAAAAAGAAAAAAAGAAGTTTGAGGGATTGATTTCCTAGGAAAAAAAAAAAAGAACAAATATTTTCCCAATGGCAAGAAACACAAGCAATAACTTTTTCTTGAAACTTCCATGCTTGTAAATAAATAAAAAAAAAAAAAAAACAAGAAAATGAAAAGAACATGGGACTGATCTAAGAAAAATTTACATGATATTGCAGCTGTTTGCATTCTCATCACTGAAGAAATGAGCATATGATTCAGAATTTGCAGGTGTTGCATGCATCGGATAAGGAGGACCATATGGTGCATGGGGTGGTGGATAAGGCTGAGCATACATCATTGGTTGATACATACCCCCAGCATTGGCATTTGCACGCTGTTGATTCATCATCATCGCCATGTATTGTTGTTGTTGTTGTTGTTGGTTATAGGGATTTCCTGCTCCCATCCCTTGGTAGTATCCTCCACCAACACCATTCATTGCTGTAGCTGCTGCTGCTGCTGCTGGTAGTCCTTGAACTGCAGGGAAATTACTCATCTGGCTCATTGGATAGTTCCCCATTTGGCCCATTTGACCAATGTTGTAACCCATCTGACCACCCATTTGACCCATCTGACGACCCATTTGGCCCATCTGCCCCATATTCTTACTGCCACCAGCACCAGCACCAGCACCACTTCCCCCACCTCCTTTTTTTCCATGATTAATAACATCAATGTCATGAAACCCACCATTTTTAACTTTGTTCATCTCATGGCTCCCACCAACGTTTCTGCCGCCACCCTTTTTAGCCCCGTTGCCATTATTGTTTCCACCACCATTCTTGCCTCCATTTCCCTTATAGGCACCCTTGTTTTTACCATCCCATTCATTTTTACCTTTCTTATGATTACAATCTTTTCCACCTTTACTCTTCTTGAAAAATCCTAGTAATCCACCACCTCCACCTTTGTTTTGCTTCCCTCCTTTGTTCTTTTCACCACCTCCTTTCTTTCCTCCATTACCATGCTTCCCATCTTTGTTTTCTCCCATGCCTTTCATTACTATAGGTATATCAAAAGCATCTCCTTTTTTACCATTACCCCCACCTTTTTTACCATTCATGGGAGGACCATTAACCATGCCATTGGGCCCATATGATCCATGGCCTTTTCCCATCATAGGTACCATCTTGTTTTGCATTTGGTGCCCATGGCCATGGCCATGTCCATGTCCATATCCATGACCATGACCAAATTCCCCTTCATCATCATCATCATCGAACTCATCATCAAATTCATCATCGAACTCATCACCAAACTCATCAAAATCACAATCACTTTCATCTAAATCATCATCAGGCAACTGAAACTTGACAGATTTCTGGTCTTTGGAAGGTGGTAACTTAAAATCCTTAGGCCCTTTCATCATTTGCTGCATAAGGTGTGGTGGTGGTCCAAATTGCTGCCCACCTTTTTGCTGATTACTCTTTCCACCACCACCACCACCATTACCACCCTTTTGAGATCTGTTGTCTTTCCCTCCTTTGCCACCATCGATATGCATGTTCATGAAGTGATTGGTCATTTGGTTTGGGAAATTGTTTGAACCCTTTTGAGCTGACCCCCATAGCTGTGCATGTTTCCCTGACTTTTGGAGCTTCCTTATAAGTATACCTGGATCAACATTTCCTGTCACTGTAACCTTCCCTTGATCTGCATTTATACTTGTAGTATACACCCCTGAAATGAACCAAAACAAAATAAAAAAACCCAAAGTAACATACTTTCTATAAAAAATGGAAAAAGAAAAGAAGTAACATTAACATACCATCAATTTTCTGCAATAGTTTCTTTATTTTCTGCTTGCAACCATCACAACTACACTGTATATTCACTTTGAGAATCCAAGTCTGAAAAAAGAAAAGAAAACACTATTAAAATCAAAGAACAGAAAAAACAAAAAACAAAAGGGGGGTTTATTAACACTCATGGAAATAAAAACAGTTAAGTTACCTGCATCTTCATGACTTCTTGTTTATTCATCCTTCAGAGAACTGAAGAAATGATCTAAGAAACTGAACTTAGAAAGAACGACAAGACAGACAAAGAGACAGACAGAGAGACAGAAGATGAAAGTTTTGTTTTTCTTAGTTTGTGAACGAAAAAGAAAAGAAAACCTCAGCTACAAGATTTGAGAAAGAGAGGAGAGTTTAAATGCAGTCATGGGACATTAAAACACCTCTCTTTTAGCTTTGTTAAAGTTTTAATTTTGGAGAAGAAAATCTGAAAAAGAGAAAGAGAAAGAGAGAAGGCTGTTGCAGAAGATTCAAGGGATCATGAAAGCTTTAAATAAAAAAAGAAATGAAAACCAGCTGGGAACATGAACATCAAACTATGATAAAATGAACTAAAGCTGGGATCACTTGGCTAACCCTTTATATTATTTGAAGCTTCTTTTTTAACTTGCCAAAGTGATTTACAGCCCAAATTTTGTTAAAATGAAAAGATTAATTAATTAAAAAGAAAATTAGTAAATTTAATGATAGTGGTACAGTGAAAACACTGGGGGTTTAAGTGGGGATGGGACCAAGCTGGTGTTTCACAGTTTTCACTCGCTCTATTGTCTGGTCTGGTCCCCATTGCATCGTTGATGCAGTTTCTGACTAGTTAGGCAAGTGGATTTATGATGTTTGATGGTCCAATATTCATACATATGTAGAGTTGTAGGTAGATATTTGAATATATATTGATTCTTCTTGATATCAAAATCAATGTTTTTTTTCATTAATCAAAATCAAATGGTTAGGTAGTCTGTATTTGGATCTAAGAACATGATTGCAAGGAAATATATACATACAAGAATCATTTATGTATATTTAATTTTACAACCCAACCAAAACATTATCACCTATCAATTGTTTTTAAATGTTCTTTACTCTGTGATAACATGTTACGTTTTGCCGGAATAGTTTAAATTTGAATTTTGTTCTAAAAATAATGTTCTTTTTATCTTTATATTATCGTGTTTATTACTTTTATTAACTTCAAATAATTTATTGTCAATATTTTTTTTCATTTTGAGAAATACTATGAAATCTATCGGTGTCAAGTTTAGGACGGATGTCAAAGTCATTTAAGTTTTTCACACTCTTTGGAATCTAAGATGATTACAATAATATGATTAGAGGACCTCAACATTTGTATATTATATGCATAAAGGTAATATAATCAAAGCAAAACTCTGATTTTAAACCTACAAATAGAGAATCAAACTTATTAGTTGCCCAAACAAATCGCTTTTTTACATTTTACCCTAAACCTTAGATAGCTAAATATTTTAAAATTATAATTTCCAAATATGTCATAATGGCTATCCGATTATTGAGATCTAAACAATGATACTTTGTCGAGAATGCAACAACATTGGAGTTTTCTTTTGTGGCTTAACTTTGTGGCAACATAACCACCAGATAAGAGATTCCTCAATTGACAGTATTAACAATTTGATCTGAATTTTAAAATTCAAAAAAGTAAGGAGATTAAATTCTATAAAATAAAAATATAAGGATTAAATTCCTAATTTTTGAAAAGTATAATATTTTCAACAACTTAAATTATTTTACACATGTTTGATAATTCAACACTAGAACAATTCGATATTTTATTTATTTTAATATTATATTATCCCATAATGTTTAAAATTAATAATAAAAATGTAGAATATAAATTTTTATAATTTAAAATCTGTATTTATCAAACAATCTGATGATATCATGTAATTAATTAATCTAAGTAATATATCAAACAAATTTTATGGTTTAAATCCAATATTTAAATTTCCAATTTACCAAATAATCGAATATTGAGATTAACACCAAGATTAAGAGAGTAAAATTAAGATTTAAGATAAGGAAAAGGTGATCCCAATAATTTATAAAATTTAAATGCGACCATTAACATAATAAGGCAAGGTGTTGACAAATCATAAATGCACTCAAAACATAGCGCTGCCCTTATTTAATTATTTGTTTAGAAACATCAATGGCTCCAAACAAAAAACAATAATATAAGATGTCACATTATAAATTGTTGGGAAAATTCCCTAATATTTAACTTTAACCGAAGGAAAGCCCCAACCCTTTTGGAAAATTTGTCCTTTTTTGAAACCATTTAATTCCCAAACCAAAACTTTCCCCAAAAAAAAAAAAAAATTTTTAATAATTTTTTTCTTGAAAAAAAAACCCAAAGGGAAATTTTAAGTAAAGAAAAAAAAAAAAAAAAAAACCCTTTTTAAAAAATTTAATTTTTAAAAAAAAATTTTCCCAAAATAAATTGTTTTAAAACAAAAAACAAATTTTATTTTTTTTCCAAAATTTTTTTCGGGGAAAATCCGCAAATCCCATTTGCCCCCCTTCCCTTTTTATTTTTAAAATTTTTAAAAATTTTCCCAAAATTTAAAAACAAAATTTGGTCCTTTTAAAATTTAAAAAAAAAAAATTTAAAGGTAAAAAAATTTTAAAAAAATAATAAAGTTTAAAAAATTTGAAAAAAAAAACGAGGGAAAAAATAAAAAAAAAAGGGATTTTCCGAAAAATTCGACAAAAAAAAAATTTAAAGAAAAAGATTTTTTTAAGAAAAAAAAAAAAAGGGAAAAAAATTTTGGAAAAAATTTTTTAAACAAAAAATTAAAATTTTAAAGGGAAAAAAATTTTTCCGGGATTGGAAAAAACCAATTGGAAAAAATTTTTCCCCCGGGGTTCAGAAAAAGGAAAATTTTTTGGGGTTTTTTTGCTTTTTTCTTTTTTCTAAAAAAATTTTTTAAAATTTTGGGTTAAGGTCTTGGGAAAAAAAGGTTCCTTTTACTTTTTAAATTTTTAAAAAAAAGGTTTTTTTAAAATTTAAATTGGAAAAAAAATGAATTTTTAAAAATTTTTTTCCCCAAAATTTTTTTTTTTTTTTCTTTTTGTCCCGGGAAAAAGAATCTTTTTAAAAAGGGGTTTTTTTCTTTTGGTTTTTCCAAAAATTTTTTAAAGAAATAAAATTTTTCATGGAAAAACTTAAAAAAGTTCGGGTTTTTTCCCATTTCCCCAAATTTGAATTTCCTTAAAAAAAAATTTTTTTGAAGTTTTTTTGAAAAATGGGTCCAAAAATTTGTAAATTTTCAATTCAAATTTTTAAAAATTTTGTAAAAACATTGATTAAAGGTTTGGTTTCTTATTTTTGGGTCCCCTTTTCCCCAAAAACATCAGTTTTGTTTTTTTTTTTAAATTCTAAGGATTTTAGAAAAAAATTCCCCAAATTTAAACAAATTTTTTAAATTTAAAAGGGAAAATTTTTAATCAAAAAGGGAAAATTCCCTTTCCATTTTAAAAAAAAAACCCCTTTTACTTTTCCCAAAAATGGGTTCTCCCAAAACCATTTAAAGAAAAGTTCCGCATCCAAACAAATTTAAATTTAAAAAATTGTAAATTTTGAAAGGGTTTTAAAATGTAAACCCCTTTGGAGAAGAAATTACTTTTGATTTTTAAAATTTTAAAATTTTAAAATAGAAATCCCTTTTTCCCTTTTTCCCCTTTTCAGGTTTTCCCCAAAAATCCATGTATTTTTGAACTATCGTGGGTGACAAAATATAGATTTAAAAGTTATATTTCAACCAAATAATAAAAAAAAAACATGGATATTTGGGAGATGATAGGTTTTTTATAAGTCGGGTCAGTCATTAGTAAATCAGTTGGGTATGACATATTTTGTTCAAATTATAAGTAACTTAACAACAAATTGTAACAATGTTGTGATTTAAATAAA
The DNA here is from genome assembly GCA_025506655.1 of Gossypium rotundifolium. Taxonomy (NCBI): domain Eukaryota; kingdom Viridiplantae; phylum Streptophyta; class Magnoliopsida; order Malvales; family Malvaceae; genus Gossypium; species Gossypium rotundifolium. Next base: position 6,205,470 of record CP106729.1, on the reverse strand, counting down.
TTTTAATGTATAAAGATTAATCTCAACAATTTCTAGTAAAAAGACTAAAATGAACTTTACATAATAATATAAACACTCTTAGTAGACTTAAACCAAAATAAACACATGATGGAATTGGGACATAAATCTAAAATAATGCGAGAGAGAATCTGCACATATCGCATTTGCACATAGAAAGATTCAAACTTAAGCAAAATAAGTCCCAAAACCTCTATATTTGCCACCAATATCAAGGTTTAAATGGAAAAATATATATTTAAATTTTAATTTAATTACAGTCATATCCAAATAATTGTTTATGTTCTAATATTTTAAATAACAAAACATGATTCCAAAGGTTTTATCAAGCAATTTATTATTATTATTCATGTTTAACCTAATATACAATTGAACACCTCAACACAATAAGCATCTGATAAGAAAAAAACCATAGAAGAAAGTACATGTAATAGTTTAATTTACATAATTTTTCAATTTATCTTAATATATATATATATATGCATTGTCGAAACCTTTTTTTTTGAAAAACGGGGTCGACTTTAAAAACGAGAATGGAGTCGCCACCAATCTCTATTTACTTAGGTGTGTGATCGGATCACCTTATAAAATATTTTATTTCAAAACATTGATTTTGGCCTATGAAATTCAAGAAAACAGGTTCGGGAGTCGGTTACGTACGAAGAAGGATTAGCACCCTTGTAACGCCCAAAACTGGTACAGGATTGATTAGTTATTGTCCTAATGTTGAAAATTAAAAAAAAATCCTAAAACATGATTTCTTAAAAACTTGAACAATTTGAGTTAGAACTTAGATTCTTTTATTCTGAAAAAATACAAACATTACATCCAGCACGTTAGGACATGATATTTTAAACCCTCGTAACCAAAATCATCTCATAATTTACAAATTTTATTTAAATAATATTTAGTTATTTAGTCAAACGGAAAATCGAAACCCAAAGACGTTAGGGTACTATTTTCGAATTTCTAAATACAAAATATTACCTTATTTAATAAAAACCTTTGGATAAAATATGGTAATTTTGCAAAATGTATTTTATTTTAAACAAGGATCCAAGTAAAAATATCGCATTAATACATCATAAAACATTAATACCAAAAGTAATTAATAAAATTACATGATATACTAACATTTAATACTAATATAGACAATTAAAAGGAAAATAAAGTAACATAGTAAGTGATACATGTAATAAAAGGACTATGCTAAAGCAATAATAAGTAAATAGAAGAACATAAATAAACAAATACAAAATATAAAATAAACAATAATCAATTAAAAAATCTATGTGAAGGATAAAATTTTAAAAAATGAATATGAAACTCTACAAACAAGATCAAATATAAAAGTAAATAAATGAATAATATTTTAAACACCGAATAAATATTATAACAAAAGGGATAAAAATGACAATTTCTAAAGCGATTAATATATAAATAATATATTTTAAATAAATTATATAAAAACTTAGATTATCTTAAAAATATAAAGGATAACTTATAATAAAAATTTAATAATTTAATATATATAAATATAAACAATAATACATGATAAAAATAGTTTTAAGTATATAATATATAACTTTAAATAAAAATATGTTTATAATACGATAATCTAATACATATATGCACAAAACTACATATTTAAAATGAACAATATACACAATATATGTTATACAATATACAAAATTTTATACAATATTAAGTATAAAACAATTTAAATGTTATATATAATATAATATAATAATATATAATATACAAAATAAAAATGTAATATAATAACTAATGTGCAAAATTTTTTAATAATATATAATATATAAATAATATTGAACTTAACAAAATAACCTAATATAATAAATAATAATAATAATTTAATACATAAGTAATATTAAAACAATTAAAAATAAGAATAGAAATGAAAATAAAAAGAATTAAAAAAAATCAATTGAACAAGGATCGAATCGGAAAATAAATGAAAATCAAAAGTAAAATTGTAAAAAATGGGACGATGTTGGAACATGTGCCAAAATATAAGGACTTATTAAGCAATTATGCCCTATCTCTTAAACGGCGCCATTCTGATATCAACCTTTAAATGGCCCGAGGGACCAAATTGAAACAGAAGCAAACTTTTAGGGCCAATTTGAAAAATAGAAGAAACATTTAAATTGGACGAAATCACAAAAAATAAAATTACGGAGGGACTAAAGAGGCAAATTCTCCCTTTTATAAAAACACGCGGATCCTCCTCGGGTATCGGGTCAACGCGCGGGCCTGGCCTTTAAACGACGTCGTTTTGGGAGTTAATGGCTAATCCTAAAATGGCGTCGTATGATGGCCTTATAAAAGCTAAAATTTTGTTTTTAAAAATCATTTTGAACCATTCAAAAAAAAAAAAAAACACTAAGTTTTTTTTTAAAAACTCTCTATGTCCTTTGGCCTTCTGGCCAGACTTGATCGGACACATGCACAACCATCTTGACTTGCCATCAAGACGCATCACCATACACGACGGCCGAGAAATCAAAAACTCTATTTTTTAGCGCAAATAAAGAGGTGAACCTCTTTTCTTCATTTTTAACAGTATATATATTGCTAGATCGAAAAGAAAAAAATTAAATGAAATGAAATAACTTGAAAAAAATCACCTCTGTTATCAAGTTTTTTGTATTTGTATTTCTCTGTATGTATGTGTGTGTTTTACAATTGTGCTAGGGCTTTTATAGCCTCGAAAAAAAATAAATGTAGATATTCTGTCCATATTTGCTGTGTTCTTCTTTCTTTTTTTGTAGGCGAATGGCGAGAAGCCCTGCGGCGGAGCACTATTCGTGCGCTGATTGCGGCGCGAGGAAAAGCTGGTGTTGGGGCTGCAGCGCAGTGGAAACGTAGGGTTTCTTGCGTCTGAAAATTATTTGGGCCATTGGACCATTCGAGTTTTGTGTATTAGTTTGGGCTAGGTTTTAATGTTTTGGGTCTGAAGATGTAATTGGGCTTGGGGTAGTCTGTTTCAAATGGACTGTAATAAAAACTGGACATTTTATTATTATTATTTATTTGTTCAAGCCCGAGCATAAATGGGCGACTGATAACCTATTAATTTTATTTAAAATCTAGCAAAATTAAAAGAATTTTCTAAAATATTATGTATGCATATAGGATTTGCTTAAGTATTACATAAATGGGCTACTACATGCATGACAACCTATTAATTTTATTTATAATCTAGCAAAATTAAAAGAATTTTCTAAAATATTATGTATGCATATAGGATTTGCTTAAGTATTACCCTAAACAGCTCTATTATCTAGTTCCAAAAGAAAAATAAAATGTATTAATTATATTTGTATGCATATCATTATCCTTGTAGGGAAATTTAACGTTGCTTGCAAGATTTATCAACTGTATTTGTTTAAGGTTCTTCTTGCGCGCGCACACACACAAAATTCATAGAAATTTATGCAAGGGTGAATAATAATATATAAAACAAAAACCAATGAAGATTGTTAAAATTTATTAAGTTTTTGTTTATGGGTATTGTTGTCAATGTAGGAGAAATTGAGTTTAAGTGCGCTGAAACACATTATCCTTCTATTTATAAGTTGAAGATGAACTATAGATAATTTTAAATATCGAGTCAAAAAGAATCGATATAATAGAAAATTACTAAAAAAAAATTATTAAATCTTAATTTTAGGGTTACCTAAAGAATCTGAAACATAAAAAAAATCAAGCTGTTATTACATATATAGCGACAAGCACTAGAGTTCAAAACACTACAGCAATTAAAAGTTGTTTTAAACGATGATATTATATATTTTTTCTCTGTGAGTTCTGACCCTTCTTTAGCGACCAAAATAATGGTTTGTTTTGTCCACCTTAAAAGCCTAAAAAAAAATAATTTGGATGCCCCCCCTTCCCAATATGATCTTCTTTATATTTCTTTTTCTCTGTAAAAAGATGTTCAAAATAGCGACAAGAAAGATCCCCTCCATCACCCTATCTAAATAACCCTTCATATATATATATATATCAAGCTTGAAAATTGGCTTTTCTACTCTCAACTTTTGACTGATCATCTGCTTTATTTATTTGAAAAAAAGGGTCATAGAAATGCTTCAATCTTAATTGCAATTTGGGCAATAATTTCACCTCATCCAACTATATATAATTAATGTTAACATTTAGTTAAATTATTGATGCATCATTGTTTTAGATCTGCCCAAAACTATTCTTTCTTTTTTTTTTTTGAAATAATTACTTTTTCAAAGTTAAACATACCCAAATTATTATTTGCTAGTAACTTTTTAAAAATTAATTGCGAAAAATATATATTAATATAAAGCAATTTAAAAGTATTTAAATAATTTTTATTTGAGTTCAAGTCAAAATGAGTTTAATTACGAAATTGATTTTATTTGAACTTGTTGAGGGGAGATCAAACTCATTTAGAGAAAAGTTTACGAAGTGTTGTTTGTCAAAGAAAAACCTAACGAACACTGTTAATAGGTTTAATATTGGGCTTAAAATGTCTATTTATAGTTTGATCCTTGTATTTTCTCTTGAATATGTTAAAAGCCCCAACAGGTTCACAAAGTCATTTTACCAAAAGTTAATAGAATCTCTATATCAAGAATTTAAGAAAGTGATGTTCATAGTGTAGGGACACTTTCACCTATTAAGAAAATCTCAAAATTTATTTTTGGTGAATTTATCTTATCTCATAAATACTATATAAGGACATAGGTTCAAATCCTACAAAATAACATTTCTTTGGCAGGTGAAGGCGCTTCTCTGTCATACATGAACAGGGTGAGAGACAAAACTCCATTAAAAATAATACTAAACTTGTTGATGACTCCATCAATTTAGACTTTTCTCTACTTAACTTAATTTAATTTTTGAAAATATATGATTGAAAAAAAAAAAAGAGAATTATATATACATATATAAATGTATGTGTGCATGAAAAAAAAGGCTGATTTTAAAGCAAACCTCGCTTCAAAGCAATATGGGATATGGTCGTAGTTCATTGGATGGTGTCAAATCAACCATGACAAATGAATATTATCAAAGTGGCAAATTAATCAAAAGTTTGTTTTTTAAACTTTGATTTATATGATTGCAATGCCTTGGGATCATATACGCACTAACACCATATCTGCTTTATTTTTTAATAAAGAAAATCATTCAATCTACTTTCTCTTTTCTTGTTCTTTTTGTTATATTTTAACATCACAATCCGTAGATTTTATCTTTGAGGGATATACATATTGGAATGATGGCGACAAAATTTTATTTCATGATTAGTTGCTTTCAAGCTTTCATATCATGATTAATGGACGTAAATGG
>CP106728.1:158031178-158066741 GCA_025506655.1 Gossypium rotundifolium | reverse complement strand
TTGGGGAAAAGTTGAATTTCAAGACGGCTTTTCATCCTCGGTCGATGGTCATCGGAGAGAGTAATTCAGATATTGGAAGATATGTTAAGAGGATGTGTAATCGACTTGAGGGTAGTTGGGAGGATTATCTACCACCGCGTAATTCGCGATATAACAACACTATCGCCTAGCATTCAGATGGCACCTTACGAGGCATTGTATGGTTGTAAGTGTCGCTCTCCTATTTATTGGACCGAGTTGGCGAAAGATGATGTTAGGTCCCGAGATGATATCCGAGACAGAGGATAAGGTAAAAGTTATTCGAGCACCGGTTGAAAGAAGCCTCAAATAGATGTAAGTCGACGCAGATCCGAAGCGAAGGGACATCGAGTATAATGTGGGGGATCGTTTTTTGAAGGTATCTCCTTGGAAAAAGATCTTGATTCGGAAGGAAGGGCAAGCTAAGTCCTAGATATATTGGACCTTATCGTGTCTTTGAAGCATGTTGGTCCAAAGGGCATATCGATTGAGTTACCTCCGGAGTTAGATCAAATTCATAATGTCTTTCATGTTTCCATGTTGAGGCGTTATAGATCGATCCTTTGCACATTATACCTAGTAGAAGAATTGGAGCTGAATTCAGATTTGTCTTTTGAAGAGGAACCAGTGGAAATCCTAGACCGAGATGTCAAGGTACTAAGGAAGAAAATCGTGCCGTTGGTCAAAGTTCTATGGCGTAACCACGGAGTGGAAGAAGCTACGTGGGAGCCAGAGGATGCAATTCGCAACAATACCTCACCTTTTTCAACTAGGTAAATTTCGAGGACGAAATTTTCTTTAAGGAGGGTAGAGTTGTAACACCCTAAAAATCCGAGTATTTAAATTGCATAAATTGGTGTTTAGATTTTTAAAGAAATAAAATTTATTAATTGAGAATTTATTGAAGGGAAACAAATGTCATTAGGACTTAAGTTAAATTATGTGCTAAAGAGTGTCATAAAATGAGCATATGGCATGGTGGTATTGGCGCATGGGTCATAGCAAGAGGGAAGAGGTTCGAGTCCCTTGTATAGCACCTAGATGAAATTTTTGTTTTAATTTTCTGCACATAGATAGGAAGTGTCGGCCAAGGACAATTAAGGTAAGAGTTGACCATATTATTTTTGGTTAGTGTATCAAAGGATTATGGAAATAGAAAATATATGGCATGGAATCAAATACTTAAGGAAAGATAGGGGGAACATAAGGCACATATCAAGGGAAATTTTGAAAGAAATCATGGCCAATTGACCATGTGTGGACGGCAATTTGGTATAGGAGGAGTCTAATTTTGAGTTAGTTTTGGCTAAGAATTTCTTTTCTCTTTGGTCATTCCTTGCACTTTGTGCAGAATTTTAATTCTCTCCTTTCAACTTTCATCTTGGCGAATTTTGCAATTGGTAAAGCCAAAATCTTTTGACCATTTGGTCACTTTTATTCATCTTGTGAATTTTCTTTTGTATTCTCCTTGTGCCAAAAATCAACCATACCAAAAAACCATTCCCTTTCTTTTCTTTTGCCATGGCCGAATGCACTAACTCCTAAAAGTCCATTTTTTTCTTCTTCTTTTCTCTTTGAAATCAAACTACCTCATCACCATCTCTTTCTCATATTCTAATTATTTCAATCAAAGTTTCTCCATCAAACTCTCTTTGGTCGAATGCTAGAGTGCCATAACCAAATTATTTTCTCTATTCTTTGGTTGCATAGTCAATTCTCCAACTCTCACAAACACCTTTCTCAATCCTTTCTTTTCGATCGTGGATTATAGGTAAGGGTTCTTCTTTTCGTTTTCGTTTTAATTAGTGATATTATGGTCGAATAGTAATGGTGATTTGAAGGACTTTTGAATCGATATAACGCTCATTCTAATAACGCTTTTTCGTTATTATTTAGTGCAATAACGGAGATCGGAACTCAAGTGAACGGGGAATCGTGGAAACATTGGAAACGTTTCAATGTGGTAAGGAAATCCCACTCTTTAAAATCTCTAGTATTATTTGATATTATTTTAGATCTAACTAAAATTCCTTTGGATCTTGAAGACTTTCAAAATAGGGAAGAAAAGGGTGGTTAGTCACGTTAAGAGGGCGGATCCAGTAAATCCCCATTCAAACGAAGAGCGATTTCGGCAATCCGTGATTTTCCACCGGTTATGGGCCATCTTCAAGGAAGTCCATTATTCAAGTAGTACGAACTTCCGAGCCGTTATATATGGTGGATTCTCTGCTAGCGAATCAATAAACGAGGAAAACCGAAAATCAAGTGATTCAAAATCAAGAGGGTAAGATTTTGGATCTATTATCGATTAAGATTATTTTACTAATTAGTTGTCTAACGGATCAAAATATGTTTTAGGTGCCGAGGAGCGAGAAGGATTAGTACTCTCAGAACGAGGTGTGTAACTTCACACTCATTATTTTCTCGGTTGGATGTCAATTTCGGTATGAAGTAAATCGTAAAAACGATTAGATCGGTAAAAACGTAAATATTGATATTTTGACGAAAATACGTCTAAATCGTAAAAATTACGAAAATGCCCTCGAGAAATTTTTCGTTATTATGTAAATTGGATGTTTCGATAAATTGGGCCAAAATACTCTAGTTCGTTAAAATTGGGCCAAAATACTCTAGTTCGATAAATTGGGCCAAAATACTCTAGTTCGTTAAAATTGGGCCAAAATACTCTAGTTCGATAAATTGGGCCAAAATACTCTAGTTCGTTAAAATTGAGCCAAAACACTCTAGTTCGGTAAATGGGCCAAAGCCCACTAAACTGCTAAATAGACAAATTGCTATATTATAATTATGGGCCAAATGAAATGTTATTGATAAACCCACCATGTTATGCATTATTAAGAAATTTTATATTTTATAGTACATGTATAATTGCATGGGTGGGATATATGAAAGAAGAATGGCCGGTTGCCAAATATCTAGTTCGGTGGCTCGCCACAATAATGGCTTATTGCTCTAGTTCGGTGGCTCGCCACAATAATGGCTTATTGCCTCTAGTTCGGTTGATGCCTACGATTGGTGTGATGGCGGGGTGGGTTGACTTGATCCCCACAGGTGTGATGGTTGGTACGGGGGTGTTAGCGGATGGATATTAGGTTTGGGATGGGAAATACATTTTACATGCATTATTATTAATTATTAATTATTTTTTATGATATATTGTTGAATTACGTAATTGGGCTCAAGCCCAAGATAATATCTTGATGATCCGCCCAATAATGGTGGTAAGTGAGTTACACATCGAGTTCTAAGTAACTCACCCTTTTAATTTTCCATCTCGGTAATGGAAATTGACGTGGACTTGGGCCGAGGATGACTTTGTGGAGGCCATCTTGAAAAACATGGGTTATTTAAACTCGAACTTTTAATAAGTATTTTTACTATTTTGGATTATTGTAATAAGGGCCTCTATAAATAATTTATGGATTTTATGTGTGTTGGGTTTTAAACTATACTTTGGACTTCTAATTATGGGCTATGATTATATGATGTTTTATTAAAATAAATTTGGGTTTTCAAGTATATGAAATTCTTTTATAAATATTTTGTTATTGTTAACTCTTTAACAAATTTCCTAAAGGTTTTGATAATACAACGATTTTTAACTAATGTTTTCTAATATTATCAAATTCAAATACTCTTCTATTTTTTTTAAAATCTGAAATTTATATTGAAGTTTTCAACTTATTGCAAATTTAAAAATAGCTCGATTCATGTAACAAACCAAATCTAGTCTCAACGCATAGACCGGTTTGGGGTGTTGCACTTAGGTCCTAATCAGATCTCGATTGTGTATGAAATATTGTATATGTTGCATGGCTATTTTTGTTGAGTTACACATTGAGTTTATGAAATCTCACATTTGTTTATTTGTTCTATTCAGGTAATCCACAGACTTAGGCGAGTCGGTGCGATGGAGGCTCAACGATGACCACTTGACTGAGATCTGATTTTATTTGGTAGTAATGGTTTTATTTTAAAATCTAGTTTTCTTAAAAGTTTGTAATTTTTTGGACTCTCTGGACTGTATGGTTTTAACTTTTGGATTTGGGTTTCTTTTTGCTTTCTTTTCCGCACCGTTGACAAAAACATTACGCAAACAGATGGTTTTAACAAATATTTTTTTAAAAAGAGCTTGGTTTTTTTTTAAACGATTTCCAAACTTCCGCTACGAAATAAACAGTTAATTTAAAGAACAACTTAAAATGGTTTCAGTAATGTATAAACGAATATGTTTGGTAATACCTAGACAATTTATCAAATAAGTAAACATGATTTTATCGAAGTGTTGTCAATTTCAAAACCCTTCATCGTAACACTCTCAGATTCGGTCATAACGTCTAGGCCGAGTTTGGGGTGTTACAATCCAAATATATCACATATTATGGTAGTGTTTGGATTTGAGTGTAATTGCTTGTAATTACACAAGGTTAACATGTTTAGGTAACCATTATAATTGGTTAGTTTCATCGAATTGGGTGTAATTGGAACACCCCAATCACACTTTCCAATTCTTAGAAGAGAGGGTGATAATTGAAGTAATTACTCAAATAATTACACCTAAATTCAATTTTAAAAATTATTTTATACAAGTTATAAAAATTATATTATAAACATAAACATGTATTAGTGTTTGTGATGGCTATGATAAAAATTTCTTATATTCTAAATCCTAAAAAAATTATATTATAAAAATAATTTGTATATTTTATAAAGTTATAATAAAAAATATATTATTTAAATTCTAAAAATTACCTAGTTGTCACCAAAATTTTATTGTAAAAATATATTACATGTTATAAAAGTGCTATAATATATTTATTTATAAAAATTATAGCCAAGAAGTATGAACAAAACTTATTTATGCATCAATATTGTATACTATAAAAATAATATACTTATTCATAAAAAATATTATAGTTTTTTTATCGTAACTTATTTATAAAATATAACTTTCTAAAGTTATAGGAAATATATATTATTTATAAGAAGTGTTATGAAAGTTTTGGATAATTTATAAAAAATTTAATAAAGATTATATATTTTAAGTTTTATACTATTTTTTACTTATTTTAAGTATTATAAAAGTGATATAATCTAACATAAATATTTCTCCAAATTAAGTTTATATTATTAATTGTATAGATTATTTGAATTGTGAATCCAAATATTATAATGTTGATGCTAATTATGCAAATAGAAAGGAATTTCTTGCACCGAATATGATACAATTTGAGAGAATGGTGTCAGACACAAACATCATGGATAGCTAGCGAACTCTTTAATTTGAGAAATTTAAGGTTTCAAAATGTGGTTGAGAAGACATTTGTTGCTCTAAAAAACTATCTCATTTAGTATAACATAAAAACAAGGTTGGATCATACTATCATGTTACATATTTCATAACTTCAATTATAAGTGAAATTGAGATGATACATACTTCAAAGAGTACATAGAAGGAGATCTTGATATTCTTAATGATGCATATTCAAATTCAGATGATGATGAACTCAATCAATGACAAGTAAATGGTGATAAGGAGCATATGTTAAATATTAAAGAATAAATAACTCAACAAATATGCACTAAAATAATTAAATAAAATTTCATATAATGTTTATTCTCTTGTTATTTTTATTAGTAATCATATTATCAATGATTTTTTAGACTAACATAATACATATGATAATTTGATTTTAATTTTTTTTACTTTTTAGAAATTATTTTTATCATACTAATATTTTTAAAAAACATAAATTATATAACCATGAAATACAATTTGTACTATCAAACATGATATAGAAAATTGCATTGTGATTACACTCTGTCACCAAACAAGTTCAAGTAAATACAATTTTTATAATTATAAGAGAGTGTAACTATTATATTAGTATTTACATTTTCATACAATTATCCTGTATTGTCCAAGCGGATAATCAAATCCAATTAAGAAGATATTGAAACACCCCTTAATTTTAAAAACAAAAGAATTATATATATTTATGGAAATTAAATATAATAATAATAACAATCATGATTCACCAAAAAACAAGAAAACTTGCACGAACAAATCACAACTTTCATCTTCAATAGCCCATGGAGAAGAGAACCATAGGCAATAAGTGGAGGTCCCCGAATTTTCAATCACGAAATCCTATCGAAACCCTTTTATTGTCACAAAGAAAGTGCAAAAGCTATAACACTAACTACAAACAAAGCTAAGTTTTGCATGGCAAGGCTCGAAGCTTTGGAGTTCCCATCAACGTCAGCAGCCTTCCTAGACATTCCCGGTGCCGGTGCCAGAGCTGAAGACCTAGCAGCGAAGACTTGCAAAGGTTGAAGCACCTGATCGACTCGATAAACAGCTAGCTGACCATCGGTATAAATGGTATCACTAACACTGGTTTTCGTCAGCCCCGTCTTTAAAACCACTGTGTTTCCCGAAGTGGTGACGTTGAGAGGAAACTCACCGTCGCCGCTATCTCCGGCCTGTGTTCTCATAGGGTTGCTAACTGTTTGGAATTGGGATAATGGGATATACTCTGGGACGACGTGATATAGCACCAGCTGAACCCTTTGTTCATCATTGAGTGAATTCAAGGCACCAGATTTGAGGGTGGAGAAAGCCTTATCAGTGGGGGCAAAAATGGTCTTCCCATCATCTGTATCTTTGAGCTCGCCAATGAGACGGTCGGAGACTTGGGTGGATTTGAGAAGACGAACGAAGACGAAGTATTGCCCGGCTTTTTGCAGGATTTTGGTGACGTCTGGTGGACCAGGTGGTGCGGGAGACTGAGCCGGAGCTTGGGCTGAAGTTGTTGAGCAATGGAGCTGGAAAAACAAGACAAATGAGATAGCGAAAAGCGGGATCAAATGTTGCTTCGTAATCGCCATTGTGGAAGGGTTTTGGTATGTGTGGGAAATTGTTGATTTGGCAAGGAAACAATGGAAAATGGAATGGACTATAAGGAGAAGAGGAATGGATAAACACTGTTAGAGCAAATCATTGATTGCTTGGAAAGAAAGTAAAACAGAGGAGATTTGGAGTTTGATGTGCGAACCAATTAATATTAACAATGATGTAATGATTGTTTATGTTTTTGGTAACATTAAAATCTCAACTATCACAAATTTGTTAAAATGTAAATTTTAAATAATTATATTGAATCTGTTAATAATAAAATTAAAATAAAAATATTAAAGGACTTAAAAATAATTATAATTAAATTTATTTAATATAATTAAATATTGATTATAATTATTTTTTGTCTTTTAGGTGTTGGGTGTTGTATTTGTTTATGTTTAATATATATTTTAAAAATATTTTATTTTATTTTATTTTAAAATTTTCAATATTTTTTTGTTTTACACCAATAACGATGTGTTATTTCATTATTTATTGATGGTACATAAGATGTATATGTTGACAAAGGCATCGAATATTCTCTCTTATATTAAAACTAGTTTTCTATCCCGTGCTATGTATTTAATTACTATTTTATTTTATAAAATTATTATTTAAATAATATCATATTAATTACAAATATTAATGATATAATACTTAAAAGATATAAACAACTTAAAAATAAACTTAAGTTTAAATTATAAAATAATATTTTAAAAATGTATGCAAATAATTTTAGTTGATAATTTCAATAAATATAATTAAGAATCATTGTTTCTTTTAGCTTCGTCAATGTGACAAATAAAATTTAAAATTTATTGTTACAATATTAATATAAAATAGCATTCTAAAATCAATTTATTTTTGAATATTTTAACTCAAATCCAAATTTATATTGTAAGAAGTAAATATTTTAAAATAGTCATGAAAATATCACTATATATTACATAGATTTCTTATCCGTGAGATACATGAATTTACGTGTGAATAATTGGTTTAGAATATAGTATGTAAATTTTTTATTCGTGCAATGTACAAATAGAAATAGTTCATAGTTTTAAAATAGGTGAGTATTTTGTAGAGATTAATATTTATTTTAAATTAATGTTTTGAAAAGAAATATAATAAATAGTTGTATTTAATTTGAAATATGATTACTTGTTACCATGAGTTGCATTACAAATAAAATGAGTAAAAAGAATGTTAAAAATGAAAACTTAAATCTAGTAAAATTTTATTAAATTGGGTAGTCAATGTGAATTGAATAAAGAAATGGAATCCTGATATGGAATCCTGATTCCTCCATATGCTCATATCAGTTGGGAGTTTAAAAGTTTGTAATATAATTTATGTATGATATAATATAAAACACCTTTATTTTAAAATTATAATTCATTAAACAAATTGATCGAATTGTGTAATTTACACAGCATATATGTGTAAAAAGTTTAATTAGGTTTTTAAAACCTTTATATATTGTAAATAAATTAAATATATATGGGTAATATGCTAACTTTTGTTTTAATGTTGAATGTCCAATATATTAACATATATAAGTAACTATATTCTTTTTACTTGCAAATCAAAAAATGTGTTTATTTGATTTGTAATCTTGATAAATATGTTTTACGGTAAATTTGTATATATATGCATGTCTATATGTCATGGGTCGCGAATCAAAGCTTTTAAGTAATGCATGAGCATTCCATTGAGGTTAATTGATTCAATAGGGCTCATTCGACCTACTTGAAATGATTCGATTCGTGAAATATAAAGAAGTTCATTTACTTGAAGCCTTAATGGCCCAGTGAAGCACTTAAGCAAAATTAGGGCTACCTTGGTAATCTAGGGGATCATGTAAATCCTTTTAGAATCTCAAATTGTAAATTGGCTTTATCTCGACCGTCGATATAAAGTAAATTTTATCATTAGATCTGGAGGAGTTCAACTATAAATAGAGGTCTTCCTCCTCATTTATAATCATCCCATAGAATCTCAATATATTTTATTCAAACTTAGTAATATACTTTGAGATAGAGGTGCTCATGGGTGGGCCAAGTTTAACCAAAAATTAGGTTCAAAAATGGGCCTAAAATTTTGCACAAGTCCATTTCGAATAAAAATGCTAAAACTTGGGTTTGGTCCACCATATTAATTTTTATATTATCTTTTATATAATTTTAAATATATATAATATATAAAAAATACTAACAACCCGAGCGGCTAGCCCATGAGTAGGTCTACTTTGAGAGCATTTACTCAAACATCTTATGGGTGTTGCTTTCTCTTTTGTCTTTGAATTGTTTTTGCTTTATTTTCGGTGAATTAGAAAATTTCTATTGAGAATTTTTACTTTGGGAGAGTTAGGTTGATGTAGATGATTTGAAACTAAGAAATAACCGCACAAATTGTGAAACTAAAGTTCTAGTCCCGTGACATATAGTTATATTTATTAGCTCTTTAACCATTTTTAAAATTTTATACCATGGTTCATAATTTTATGCTCAAACAATCCACACATAGTGGCGGAGTCAAAAATATTTTGAGGGCGAAATTAAATTATATATTTTACGATAGTAAAATGTAATTTTACTATTTTAATAGTTTATATCTTTATAATTTTAAAGAATTAAATCAAAATTTTATCATTTGGAAGCCAAAGTGTAATTGTACCATTATTAATTTAAAGTCTTATAAATTATAAAAGACCTAAATGAAAAATTTTCCATTCTAAGAACGAGGGCCTTGCCAACCCTGGCTCCACCACTATCCACACATGTATTAATAAATATTAATTAAATTATTGTGCATTTTATTTAATTGTGTGTTTATTTTTCAATTGTGTTTAATAATTTAAATTTCTGCAAAGAAAATAATAGATTTTGAATATTTATTATACATTTAAATATAGTTAAAGTTGGATCATATGCACATGCAATGTGAAAATATTAGAAGATAAAATTATAATGAAAAGTGTATGGAAATAAAGATATCAATATACTGTTTTAAAATTGCATTAACATTTGTTGAATACGAATTACATGTTATGAGAATGAATATTTGAATATTGGTGTATGAAAAGACTACGTGCAGTGATGTCCATCAGTTTTTTCTTTTTTCTTTATTTATTGGATCTCAAATGCATATATATATATATATATATATATATATATATATATATTGAGGTGAAAGTGACCATGCACAAGGTGAAAATAATAAACAGCACATAAATAAAAACAAAAATTAAATGTAAAAAATTGAGAGAACGTAAATTGATGTAAAAATAGGGTATGGATCTTGTTATATATATATATATATATATATATATATATCAAAATATTAAAGTATTTTAATGAAATGAACTCTTTTAATTTAAAATGATATTTTATATAAATTAAATAAAGGAGTTTAATAATATAAAAAGTCTAATCATTTAAATTTTTAATAGAAATAAGTAAGGGTGAGCGTTCGATCGAATCGAATCGAATTGAATGAAAATATTTCGAGTTAATCGAGTTGACGAATCATATTTTATCATCCTAATTTGATTTGAAATTTTCTCGAATCGAGTCGAGTGAGATGGAATTCGAATCGAATCGAATCGAATATATTTGTTCGAGTTAAATTTTAAAAAATAATTTTGGGTCCTTGTAACTACTATCACCCATCGTAATAAAATTTGTTCACCTTAATCAAATTTTTTATTAACTTTCATCACCTCATAATTTATTTATTAATCTTTTATATACGGGTTAGCTTCTTTACTTGCTTAGTTGTTTCAATTATCTTGATTCTTGTCACTATGTATTTTGGAATTAAAATATATATTAAATGTAAAATGTGTTTTTTAATAAAAGTTATTTTAAAGATAAAATGTGAAATTGATACCAATATAAAATTTTAATACTGAATATTTTATGGCATAATTAATAATTCAATTTTAATATAAATATTCAATATGACTAAACAATTCAATAATATAAATAATATAAAATGTGAAATTTAATTTAATAATATAAATAGTAGATGTAAATAAAATTATTACTATTTATGTTTAGTGATTTTTTGAATAATTTTGATTTTTATTTGAGAGTAAAAGGTGAGAAGTAAAAGTTTAGGGGAAAATAAAAGTTTTGGGGAATAAAAGTTTGAGGAAAGTAAATAGGAGAGTAAAATTTTGGAGGAAAATATAAAAAAAATTGGGGGGGATGAGTTTGGGGTAGATGGAAGGTGGGATAGGAAGGAGTAAAAGTTTTAAGGAAAAGTGGGAGGAGAGTAAAATTTGAGGGAAATAAAAGTTTTGAGGGTTTTAGGAGTAAAATTTTGAGAAAAAGTAAATTGGAGAATAAAATTTTGGTGAGAAATGGATTTTGGGTAGATTGGAGGTTGGGATGGGAGGAATAAAAGTTTTGGGGAAAGTGGGAAGGAGTAAAAATTTTGAGGAAAAGTAAAAAGTTTGGGAGTTTGGGGTAAAAAGTAAAATATTATATTTTGATATTGAATTATTCGAGTTATTAGAATTCGAAAACTCAACTCGATTCAAACTCGAAATTCGAAAAAAAATTCGAGTTGACTCGAATAATTCGATTCGTTTAACTCGAAATTCGAATTTTTTTTCGATTTTTTCGAGTCGAATCGAGTTTTGCTCACCCTAGAAATAAGGTCCATGCAGGGATTGGATTGCTCGTAAATACTAAAAAATGCGAGACCTTTTAAAATAAAAATATATTAAATTATAAGTAAGTAAAATTATGTATTTGACCCATAACTTCCAATTATACAGTTTTGACAATGTGGTTACTATTAGTGACAACAAGTCTGGTGGTCTAAAAAAATTCTCTGATAAGGAGATTCAATAAATTCTAGCCTTTGAAGAGAATTGATCCTTGAATTATGTTCCCAGAGAGACCAATCGAGTAGCCGATGCTTTGGTAAAATGACTTTTATCGAGTGTTGAATCTTTAACCATATTCGAGGATTTCTCTCGAGATTAAAGAGATCATGACAGATAATAAATCTTTTGATAATTTGCTTATGATCGCTTCTAGGTAATTTTCTTTGTTTATTTTATAAAAAAAATTATTGATCAACCAAACCCGTGCATATTTGATGATTAAAATATATTTACTTTCATAAAATTGATAATGGGTAAGAACAATAGACATCAATTATTATAATATTTAGTTTTCAGAACGATAACGAGGAAATAATAATTAATACATAATTATTTATTTTATAATATGATCATATTTAAGGTTAAAAGTTATTAAATAATAAGTAAATAATAAGATATATTATTTACATAATTATATTAAAATTATGGTTATTATGCATTCAATGGAGGTGTATAAAATGATGCACGGGTTAATATATCATCATTATAATAAAATTGTTATGATATCAATTTAAGTTATAATATATAAGTGAATTTACGTTTAATTTTTTAATTTGTTAAATTATTAAATATTTTGAAGAGATAATTTGGTTAAAAAAGATATAAAATAGAAAAATGGAGACAATATAGGTTTGTGTATAAGTGTAATAGTTAAAAATTATATTAAAATTATGGTTTTTTAATATAATTTTAGAATTAAATATTAAATGAGAAAGAGTAAGGAAGTTAAATCGGGAGTTGAGATAAAATATTATTGATTTGATTGCACGGCACACCATAAAGCATAAAGCAGCAAGTTGGTCCTATGGAAATGGGTAGTGGTTTGTAAGGTGACACCATTGCCATCAATGTTAGCCCTTAAAATTTTGCTGCCCTTTCCCTTTCTTTGCGCTCTCTTTCCCTTTTCTTTTTATAAAAACATACCTCATGATGATTAGAGTTTGTTTGTTATGATCAATAATTATCATCTCTCAATAATACATATATTTTTTTTGAAAATTATTTTCCCACAAATGGAAAGTAAAAGAAATGTTGGTGCAAAATTAACCTTTTCTATTTGTGTTTAGGGTTTAATTTATTGGTCGCAAAGGAAAACACACTCACATTTGTTCTCTTATTCTTTCATCATTATCGCTTTGTTCTAAATATACAAATACTACCTTCTTTTAACAAGTCATACATGTGTGCATTACAAGGTAAATATTATATTTTCTTTATTAAATATAATTTTGTCAATATTAAGATAATTTTAAGTCATATATGCAATATAGGATTTATAATTACAATATAATGTAGGAAAAAGAGAGAGTTAAAATTACACATATTCACAATTTTAAGTTAATACGAGAAAATGGATTAATTCAAATATTTACTAATAATAAATATTATTAAAATATATTAATATTATTTTTTATTTAATATTGATAGTTTCGTAAGCATTACATTATATTATCATAAAAGTGTTGAATGTACCAAATATATTAATATAATTTTTTTTTTGAAGATTTTAAGTAATGCATTCCAAATATAATAAAGTAATTTTCACATTTCAGTCATATTTCAAAGAATTATATCCCATTGAAATTACAGTTCAAAAACACAAAACACCTCCTTCTAGGACGTTGGAATATGAGTTAAAATTTTAAAAGAGCAACGAACGACAAATAATTATCACACAAAATATAATAATTTTATTAATAATCAAATATAATTATTAATAATTATAAATATAATATTTTAGATATAAAATAATTAAATATAAATATTAATAATTATATTATAAATAATAGTAAATAAGTAATAGTAAATAAGTACACAAACCATAATAATTTTATTAATATATAATAATAGAATAATAAACAAGCTTTTAATTGATTTATTAAATAAATTTTAAACAAACATAAATAAGCTTATTCACAAACATGAATAAACTGAATAAACTTTGTTTGTGTTCGATTTATTTGATAAATGACCCTTAAAATTTTATACATATTCATTTATTTAACTTAATAAATAGATATAAATGAACAAAAATTGATTTGTTCATAAACTATTCACGAATGCTCTATTCATTTACATCTCTACACAAAAATACCCACGGTTTGCTATCTAAACCGAAAACCAACACATTCCCCAATATTCTATCTTATCATGGGTTCTTTTGAATCTAAGTGGAGTCTTAAGCATTTTCTTTTGTTCCCAATTGAAGTGAAGGTGAACCGAAATATGTTTTGCACCCATTTTCATTTTCATTAATTCCTAACCGAAGGAGAAGGATAATGAATTTTTGAAGGTATTATCTCTTCTTATTTTATCGTTATTTTTTTTGGCTCGGCAATAAATTTATTTTATTAAACAAAAAGGCAAAAACTTTGTCATACGGGATTGAAACATCCAAAGAAGGAAACAAAACACCTTAAACAAGATGCAAGAGACGGACACCAAAACATATGACGACACCAGCTTCACCCCTCATCCTCCCGCACAAGAAAAGCATCATTAGGAACCTTTCATAATCAATACCTGCATCTTAAGCCCTTTCACCGTACTCAAAATTCATAGCCACATTTCCAGCAGGACACCAAAGAACACCTTGAAATAGAAGTTAGTGTTGTGAGATGACCATTCATGCATCATTCACAT
This sequence comes from Gossypium rotundifolium, assembly GCA_025506655.1. Lineage (NCBI taxonomy): Eukaryota > Viridiplantae > Streptophyta > Magnoliopsida > Malvales > Malvaceae > Gossypium > Gossypium rotundifolium. Next base: position 158,052,264 of record CP106728.1, on the reverse strand, counting down.
TTGGCGAACCCTCCAAGATTTGTGAACTCACAGTAAGTGGCAAACTACCTTGTAACGCCCTCAACCTGACCCAATTTATTGGATCTAGATTTTGAGTGTTACCATATAAAACTTAACCATTTAACAAAATCAGCTCACAATTTTTTACTTCTTTAAAACATTTCATGTGGCATTCCAATTGAAATGCTTAATATATGATGGCAAAGAAAATGCCCTACAATAATTTATCATGTGAATCTAGATTCAAATCTTTTGAAAAGAAGTTTAACAAAACAAACAAAAAGGGTGTATTCTAGACCACACCAAAATTCCCATCAGATGCATAATAGCCCACTTCGCCATCATCTCAAAAACTCCTAACGTTGTCCCTTCAGCACAGGCTTTCCTCAAATACCTGAAATCGAATATCAAACCTTGTAAGTACAAGAGTACTTAGTGATCTCTATAACCATACCTTTGAATGATACTTTGCAAATCTTTTATGAATTTCTATGAGTCAACTATTACTCTACATCATTTACTTCAATTGATACCATTACAGCTTTATCAGTCTTATATATATACCAGCCATCGAACCCTTGCTATGCTTAATCTTTCGTATTTAGTAAACTGAGGAAATCTCTTCCATTGTTTCATAAATCTTTCGTCCTATAATACTTTCTTAACAAAACATTCCCTTAGAAAACTCTTCCAACTATCTATGTCTTAACTCATATTCCTATTTCAAACAATTGTTCACTGGCATTGATCGTGGGTGGATACTCATACATGTTGGTGAATACTTACACAGAAATAATATCATTAACAACTAATCAATCCATACATTGGTTCAATACCTCACAAACCCATACTAATTTTTTGCTACATAGATCTTTTAGATAAAATTAACATTACTCTATTTCAAAACCCCATATACTTAGGATAATCAAAAATCAAATTCCATATGAATTCAATAGAAATCATTATACAACCAGATATGGCATATTCCAGTTAAAACTGATTCAACCATTACATAACACAGACGAACTTGCATTGATTGCTTCTTAGGTCACACATAGCTACGAACAAGTTCATATTCAACACTAGTAGATCTCATGGCGGATACCCTTATTAACATACAGATACATATTTCTTTTCAAGAAATCCTCTTTAAAGCTTATTCAATTATATCATGGATCTTATTCAACCCTTGACCTTGGACATATCATAACCTTCTCTCATTAGTAATTATTACAAAACTATCAAAATTTATTCGGAGCTTACCATAAGGGCAGGTAAGCACATTTTACCAGAAATGTAACAGCCCAATTTTGGGACTAGACGGAACGGTGGTTTTGAAAACACTAATATGAGGTTGGAGAAATTAGTTTTAATATTATTTTATGTGTTATGACATGATTATATGAGTGTATAAAAATTTTGGTGCATTAATTTTAGCGATTTCATGCTTAATTGTGAAAAGAACTAAATCGCATAAAGTGCGAAAGTATTGTTCGCAAGCTAAGGGTGTCAAATAGCTATAGAACATTAAATTGGAGGTCCTTAAAGTGCAATTAGGCCCTTAAGATAGAGTGGCCGCCATAGGGGACAAGAAAGGTCAAAGTTGGTCTAAGTAGGTGAATTAGGTGACTAAATTGAAGGAAATAAATAAAATAAAGAGAAAGAAGATATCACCTTTTTCATTCATCTTCTTCCACCGAAAATATCAATCAATGAGGGGTTTTGGAAGCCTAAAATTTTTAACAACTTCTCATCCTTGAGAGCAAGTGATTTTGGTGGTCTTTCTTCATAATTTTTGTACTTTTGGGACCCTTGTAGCATGATCTAGCTAATGAGGGGACTATTTTGCAAAATGATTAGGAGTCTAGGGTCTTTCCATGTGAGCATTTATGTTTTTTGCTGAATTTTTATGGAATAAAATGAATCTTAGTTGTTAAATAAACAACTTTTGTGAAAAGGATTTCCATGAAAACCCCTAAAAGGACCTTTTTGTAAAGGTTGTAAATAGTTGGTAAATGTGTGAAATAATTGGTATTGTGAGTTGCTATAAGAGTAATAAATGTTCAGCTAGGCTTGTTAAAGGAGAAAATTTGATTAGAATTGATTTACGAGCCTAGGGGCAAAATCATAAATTTGTAAAAGACTAAGGGCGAAATCATTATTTTTGCAAAAGTATGATTCACAAGTTATTTTAATCAATGTAATCATTAAATAAGTGAAATTATCATTATAGATCAAGAAATATGAAGTCCGGACCAAAATCGAGGAAAGAACAAGGTGGTGGACTAAATCGAACAACTATACATATTTTTGTATCGAGGTAAGTTTGTATGAAATTAAAGCTACATAATGGTATTATGTTTTAATTGCTCAATATCATGAGAAATGTATATTATTTCTATGAAATTGATTAATGATGCCTCGATGAAAGTATAATGAAATTATGTAAAGTTGAAGTCCGGTTGAACATTAGGAATAGCAAGGATACCATTGTCATAACATGAGATAAAGAAGGTCCCATATAAGACCATGTGCGGGACATGGCATCGGCACCAAGGGAGATCTCGTAAGACCATATCTGGATTTGGCATCGACATCGATATGAGACCCGTATAAGACCATATCCGAGATGTGGCATCGGCATCAAGATGTGATTCCATGTGAGACCATATCCGGATATGGCATTGGCATCATGATTCATGTATGATGAGATTGAGTATCCTTTGATATTCCAAGTAGTTCAACGGTAAGGATCTAAGTTTATGTTAAAGATAGCAAAGAGCTAAGTCTATGTTCAAAAGAATAAAAGTGCTAAAGTTATGTGATGAAGTGATACAGGTACCCATGAGTAACTTACGAGTAATGAATGCAAAATGTGATATGTGATTCGGTAAGAGTAAGCATGAGTAAGTTATGTTGATGTGCTTGAAAACTTGTGTGTTATTTAGGGCGATGAATGGATGTTATCACGGACCTTTATGTTGCTATTTATTTCATGCAAACTTACTAAGCTTTATGCTTCCCTCTCTTTCCTATTCCTTGTAATATCTCCAAGCTAGCTCGGGATCGAAGGAAGTCAAAGTTTGATTCACACTATTAAGTATTCTTTTGGTATAGTAAAGTTGATTAATTTTGGGTATGGCATGTATAAGAAGTTGGTTATTTTGTGATATGTCATATTTGTTAGCCAATGTGTTGGCTATTAATGCTACTCATTCATTTTGTAAATGGCCATTGGAGTTGGCCAATACTTGTTAAGTTTCTATATAATCAATGATGATGAAATTAATGAAATACAAATTGTACAATTGAATGAGTTGTGAATGAAGTATGTGCATGAAGAAGTAGGTTGATAATAAGGTGTGAATGTTTTATTTTTAGATACTAAAGGTGCCTTATTGTCACGTTGTGTGTTGCATTGAAATGGTATAAGTGTGGTTTCTTTTAGGGTGGGAATTTGCTTGGTAGATAGCCTTATAGTGGTCCACACAGGTAGGCACACGGGCATGTGTCTAGTCCACACGGTTAACCCCATAGGCATGTGCCCAGGCTGTGTGAAGTCTGCACCTAAATTTAGGAATTTAATTCACCACACGGTGTAAAGACACGAGTGTGTGCCTTGGCCGTGTGACTTTAATAGGAATTTAGGAATTTAATAGGTGTGTGCCCAGGCCGTGTAAAGTCTGCACCTAAATTTAGGAATTTAATTCACCACATGATGTAAGGACACAGGCGTGTGCCTTGGCCGTGTGACTTTAATAGGTTGATGGCGTCAGAAACAGAATGTCAAGGTTTTTGCACACGGGAGTGTCTAGGCCGTGTGAGGGATATGGGCCATGGACACGGCCCTTGTAAGTTCAAAATGAAAAATAAAATCCACACAGACTAGGGACATGGGCGTGTGTGACCACACAGCTTGCCCACATGGGCGTGTCCCTCATTACACAAGCGTATGGCCCTATTTTAAGCAAAAAAAATTTGAGTGTTTAAAAGTTTCTAGTTTAGCCCCAAACTATTCTGTATGTATGTTTAAGGTCTCGTGAACCTATAATAGGGACGTTATGATCTCGAATGAGAAGTTTTAAGTCGAAATGAAATTGTATGTCTTGATGTTGTATGTTTGGGCAAGTTAAGTAAGGTAATGCCTCATACCCGGTTCGGTGTTGGATACGGTAATGGATGTTACATTTAGTGGTATCGAGCTACGATTTAGTCAATTTTGGACTAACGTGGCGTATGCCCAAGTCTAGCTATACATGCCATACATATGAGTATTTATATAATGATGGTGTGACGACTCTGACAATTTAAATTATGTTTTCATATAAAAATAGATCCCGATAGGGTTGTGGTGGATGATGTAGAAAGTAACGTCGGCCCCCCAAGGGACGATGCTAACTAAAAATGAAAATGAAAATAGGCTAACATTGTAAGTCGAAATGAGGAGAAGAGGCTTGGGAAGCCTTTCTTTATATGATGAATGCTTGGTACACGAGTTTGTTCGAACGAACCGAACGAGCAACCCTCCACCCCACTTACTCCTCACCACCCCTGTAGCTTCCCAAGTGGTAGAGGTAGTAAGAAGGGAAAAGCCCTCTGTTGATAGAATCCAAAAAGAGAGAGCTGAGGAATTTTGAGCTAACAAAGATGATGATCCAGAAAGAGCAAAATTTTGGCTTGAAAATACAATAAGGGTATTTGATGTGTTGTCTTGTACACCCGAGGAGTGTATGGAATGTGTGGTATCTCTCTTGATAGATTTGACTTATCAGTGGTGGAACACCCTTGTGTCGGTCGTACCAAGGGAAAAGGTTAATTGGGAGTTTTTCCAAGAAGAGTTTCGGAAGAAGTACATTAACCAAAGATTTATTGATCAGAAGAGAAAAGAATTCCTCGAGTTAAAACAAGGTCGAATGACAATAATCTAGTACGAGCGTGAGTTCGTAAGACTCATTAATACGCCGAGTGTGTGTATCCCATCAAACCATTACGTGTAAAAGGTTTGAGGACGGGTTAAATGAGGATATTTGATTGTATGTTGGTGTCCAAGAATTAAAGGAATTTGTTGTGTTAGTGGATAGAGCTTATAAGGCCGAGGAGTTGGCCAAAGAGAAAAGAAAAGCTAAAATTGAGTCCCGTGACTCGAGGAAGAGACAACTAAATAAGTCATTACAATCCTCATCTAAGAAGTCAAGAGATTTCACTACTCGATCACCCATTTCACTAGGTTTTCAAATAGATGTAAGGGTAAATAGTACTCGGGTCTAAAGCTCAAACCACTTCAGCTGCTAGTGTTGGTAATGCTCACCAAGTAGACAGGAATGTCCACAAGGTGGTAGGTGTCACCTCGGTGAGTACCGAGCAAATGAGAGAGCTTGTTTCAAGTGTGGATCCCTGCACCATTTTATTAGAGATTGCCCGAGATAGTTGAAAAGAGAAATCTCAGAGTGCAAGATCTGGAAGTATCGCTAGAGAGAGGCCACAAGAAACTCGAGAAATGGAACGAGTAGTAAGAATACGCCTAGAGAGCAAAGTTGCAAGATCTTGAGGGTAGAGCACTGCAGGACTTATGCCATTCAAGGCCATGAAGAAGCATCATCCCCGATGTAATTACGTACATTTTCTCTATGACATTTATGTTGTTTCTTTAATTGATCTGGGATTTACCCACTCTTATATTTGCATGAAATTAGTCTCTAGCATGAACATGCCTGTAGAGTCTCTGAATTTGTAATAAAGGTGTCAAACCCCTAGGCAAAAGTGTGTTAGTTGATAAAGTATGCAAAGATTGCCCTTTAATGATTAAATATCATTATTTTTCCAAGAAAGACAAATCTCATGCTATTGCCATTTGATGAATTGATGTAATTCTTGGTATGGATTGGTTAACTACTCAAGATGTGATAGTAAATTGTGGAAGGAAATTTATTGAGTTAAAAAGTAAAAATGGGGATATTCTTTGTGTTGCATCAGATGATCAAGACATATTGCCTGTAGTGATTTCTCATATGTCTGCTTAAAAATATGTAAGAAAAGGATATGAAGCTTATCTTGCCTTTGTGATGAATGCCAAAGAGACTGAGTTAAGGATTGAATCAGTGCCCATAGTATGCGAGTATCCAGATATTTTCCCAGAAGAATTGCCAGGGTTGCCTCTAGTTAGAGAGATTGAATTTGGCATTGAGTTAGCCCCTGGTACTGCCCCTATATCGATTGCTCCGTACAAAATGGCTCCAATCAAGTTAAAAGAACTGAAGGAACAGCTACAAGAGTTGACAGACAAAGGCTTTGCAAGACCGAGTTATTCTCCGTAGGGTGCTCCCCTATTATTTGTGAAAAGAAAGATGGTTCCATAAGGTTATGTATAGATTATCGGCAGCTTAATAAGGTAACCGTGAAGAACAAATACCCATTGCCAAGGATCGATGATTTGTTTTTTCAATTGAAGGGAGCTACTGTGTTTTCCAAGATAGACTTGAGGTCTGGTTATTACCAGTTGAGGGTCAAAGACTCGGATGTGCTGAAAACAACATTTCGGACAAGGTATGGTCACTACGAATTTTTAGTCATGCCTTTGGTTTAACAAATGCCCTTCATTGTGTTCATGAATTTGATAAACAACATATTTGGATAAATTTGTTGTGGTTTTTGTTGATGATATACTAATTTGCTCTTGCAATGAGAACGAGCACATTGAGCACTTGAAGACAGCTTTTGCAAATTTTACGAGAAAATCGCTATATGCCAAGTTTAGTAAAAGTGAATTTTGGCTTAAAGAAGTTGATTTTTGGGGCACATTGTCTCGAGAGATGGAATTAGAGTTGACCGAGTAAGAACTCAAAGAATTGTTGATTGAAATCGCCAAGGAATGTATTCAAGATTAGAAGTTTTTGGTTTGGTGGTTATTACGCACGGTTTGTCAAGGGTTTTCTATGATAGCTACTCCAATGACGAGGCTATTACAAAAGGATGTGAAGTTTGAATAGATGTAAAAGTGCCAACAAATTTTTGAGAAATTGAAGGCATTATTGATCGAGGCTCCAGGTTCTAGTACAACTCGAACTAGGAAAAGAATTTGTGGTCTTTAGTGATGCATCCTTGAATGGATTGGGTTGTGTACTTATGCAAGAAGGCAAAGTGATAGCTTATGCCTCTGACGCTTAAAGTCGACGAGAAGAATTACCCAACCCACGATTTGGAGTTAGCCGCTATTGTATTTGCATTAAAGATATAGAGACACTATATAAGGCAAAGAGATGGTTAGAGTTGATAAAGGATTACGAGTTAGTGATTGACTCCATCCTGGAAAGGCAAATGTGGTTGTCGATGCTTTGAGTAGGAAATCCTTGTTTGCATTGAGAGCCATGAATATACAGATGGCTTTGTCAGATGATGGTTCTATTCTAGCCAAGTTGAGGGCTAGATCGATGTTTTTCCAAGAGATTTGTGAGGCTCAGAAAGGTGACATCGATTTGAAAGCTAAAAGAGTTCAATGTGAGTCGAATATTGAGTCGACTTTTGGATTAATTCTAAAGGATGTTTGATGTTCCAAGACGTAATCTGTAATCGAGAAATGATGAACTTATTAGGAAAATTTTACATGAAGAACATAGTGGATGTTTATCTCGTACATCTAGCACAAAAATGTATAATGGCTTGAAGAAAGCGGTATTGGTGGCGAGTATGAAGAAAGATATTTCGAGTTTGTATCGAGAGGCTTAATTTGCAAAGAATTGCGTGTAAACACCAAGTACTTTCGTGTTTACTTCATCCTATTATGGTTCCCGAGTGGAAATGGGACCAAGTTACTATGGATTTTGTGATGGGTTTACCCTTGTCACCAAAAAAGAAGATGTTGTATGGGTTGTGGTTGATAGACTCACAAAGTCGGCCCATTTTATACCGGTATGCATTGACTATTTGCTTGATAAGTTGGCGATTTGTATGTGTCGAAATTGTGAGATTACACGAGTACCGTTGTCGATTATTTCGATAGAGATCCGAGATTCACATCACGATTTTGGAAAAAAGTTACAAGAAGCCTTGGGCACAAAGTTGAGTTTTAGTACGACTTTCCATCCGCAAGCCAACGATCAATCGAAAGAGTAATCCAAATTCTTGAGGACATGCTCCATGTTGTGTCTTGGAGTTTCTAGGTAGTGGGAAAAGTACTTACCATTAGTAGAATTTGCCTACAATAATAGTTTTCACCAAGCTTGAAATGGTGCCTTACGAGGCATTGTATGGGCGTAAGTGTCGAACGCCTTTATATTAGACCGAACTCGAGAGAATCATATTCACGAGGTCGATCCGTCGAGAAATCAAGAGAAAGTAAAAGTGATACATGATTGTTTAAAAGTTGCTTCGAGATAGATAAAAGTCCTACGCAGATTTGAAACGGAGAGTGATTGAGTTTCAAGTTGGTGATAAGGTATTTTTAAAAGTGTTACCATGGAAGAAAGTTCTCAGATTTGGCCGAAAGGCAAATTAAGTCTGCGCTTTATTGGACCATATGAGATTACCGAGAGGATAGGGCCAGAGCTTATCGCTTGGCTTTGCCATCCGAGTTCGAAAATATTCATGATGTTTTCCACGTGTCATGTTATGTCGCTATCGATCAAACCTTTGCATGTGATTGTACCATCGAGGTAGAAATTCAACCGGACATGACTTATGGCGAAGAGCGGTTAAGATTTTGGCACGAGAAGTCAAACAATTGAGAAACAAAAGTATAGCCCTTGTGGAAGTACTATGGCAAAGACATGGGGTAGAAGAGGCTACATGGGATCCCGAGGAGGCTATGAGAAACCAATATCTCAACCTTTTACTAGTAAGATTTTCGGGATGAAAATCCCTAAGGGGAGAATTGTACCTAATGGATAATTTCATGTCTTAATGTCAAAATTCAAAAGATTTGAAAGCATGATTTCTTTAAAAATATGAACAATTTGAGTTAAAATTTTGAGATTTCTTTGTTTTGAAAGGATACAAACATCACATCTAGCACGTTAGGAAACGATATTTTAAACCCTTGTAATCAAAATCATCTCATGATTTACTTAAATTTATTAAAAGGATATTTAGTTATTCACCAAACGAAAAATCGAAACCCAACATGTTAGGGCACTATTCCCTAATTTCTAAATACAAAATATCGATTATTTTAAAACTTGATGTATCGGGTAAAGGTTAATGTGACAAGTAATAATGTGGAAATACGATGTTACATGCGTGAAAAGAATGACGATAAAATAATGATATGAAATCCAAATAATATACTAATACGAAAGTGACACTAATAAATTAATGATAATGATTCCTAAGAATACAAACATCACATCCAAAGACGTTAGGACATGATATTTTAAATCCACGTAATCAAAATCATCTCATGATTTATGAATTTTATTAAAAGATGTTTAGTTATTTAGTCAAACGGAAAATCAAACCCAAAGACGTTAGGGCACTATTTCTAATTTCTAAATACAAAACATTGCCTTATTTTAAAAACCTTTAGATGAAATATAGTAATTTTACAAAATGTATTTTTATTTAATAATGTAGTATTAAATATAATACTAAATGTAACATCATAATAATTAATTTTCATAAATGAGTGAAAATAGAAGTATATATATGTGAAAACAATGTAAGTATAAATAGATAAATGAAAAATAAATAATAATAGTATTTAACTAAGAAAATGGATATAGATATAAATATGATAATAATAATAATACTAATATCAATAGTAATGGTAAAGAAATAATAGTGACAAAAATAATGTTGATTAATAATACTAATAATAAATACTAATAATAATAGATAATAGTAAAATAAATAAAAATAATAAGATAATAATGGTATTAATAAAATAATGATAATGGTAAATAATAATAATAATAATAATAATAATAGTAATTAATAATAGTCATAATGGTAATAATGATATAGTTATAATAAAAATGAAAAAAAACAATGGTAAAGTATTAATAATAAGTTTAAGAATAAATAATAATAATAATAATAATAATAATAATAATAATAATAATAATAATAATAATAACAAAAATAACCAAAAAGGACTAAATTGGACTTAAAACAAAATTTTGGGGCCAATCTAAAATATAAAAAAAAGAAAAGGACCCCATGGAACACACGAATAACAAGGAGAGACTAAAACTAAAATTTTTTTTCTCCTCCAAAACGCAGCAGGATAGGGGACCAAATTAAATACCAAAATAAACTATTGAGCGAATTTAAAATAATAAAATCTGATTATAAAACACCGAAAAGCGGAAGGGCTAAAAGTGCAAGTAGCCTTTCATTAAAAAAACGCGATCCTAGGTTCGGGTCGGGTCAAAATCGGTCGGCTCAAAACGACGCTTTTTGGGTGTTTAAGGCTAACCCCAAAATGACATCGCTTTGGGAGGCTATTTAAAGCCAAAATTCCTAAAAATTCATTTCATCACTTGTTTTTTTAAAAAAATTTCCCTAACCCTTTTTTTCTCTACAAGTCCAAAGAAATCGGTGAGATTCCGATGAGTCGCCGCCACCACCATCAGCATGGTGGTCAAAATCCAAAAAATTACCGATTTTCGGCGATTGACAAGGTAACTTTCTTTCTCTTTTTTATATTATATGTATATATGAAAATAAAAAAATAAAAATAATATAATAAAATCACCTCTTCGATTTCGATTTTGGTTGTTCCTTTTAGTCTTATGTGTCATTGCTTTTGATTTGGTATTCAAGAATGACTCTGCTTTTTTGGCTTCTATCTCTCGAATCTTTGCATTAATCTCGTTATTTTGCATTCAAAATCTCTTTGTTTTATTTCCAAAAAATAGCCCCTTTTTACAATGAAATTAGATTGGCTTTTATAGCCATTGTTTACAACTTGACTAATATCCTACCTTTTCTATTTATTGTTGCAGCTGAGATTGCAAGTAGAGGCGGTGGCAAAGAGCGATGGTCGGAAGAGGGTCTGACATGTGGAAGACCATAGGTGCGGTGCACCTAGGGTTTTATTTCTTTTGGCTTTTTCTATTTCGATTTGGGGTATTAGGCTAGGTCTTGTAATTGGGTGTTGGTTAGGTTAAATTTGGGTAGGTCAGAATTGGGCTTTTGGTCCAGATTGGGCCCCGGCAAAATTTGGGCTCTACAAAGATGATTATATGAGTGTATAAAATTTTAGTGCATTAATTTTAGCGATTTCATGCTTAATTGCGAAAAAGAACTAAATCGCATAAAGTACGAAAGTATTCTTCTACAAGCTAAGGGTGTCAAATAGCTATAGAATATTAAATTGGAGGTCCTTAAAGTGCAATTAGACCCTTAAGATGGAGTGGTAGGCCATAGGGGACAAGAAATGTCAAAATTGGTCAAAGTAGGTGAATTAGGTGACTAAATTGAAGGAACCAAAAATATCACCAAGGAGGGTTTGGAAGCCTAAAATTTTCAAAGAACTTCTCATCCTTGAGATTAAGTGATTTAGGTGGTCTTTCTTGATAATTTTTGTACTTTGGGACCCTTGTAGCATGATCTAGCTAATGAGGGACTATTTTGCAAAATGGTTAAGAGTCTAGGTCTTCCCATGTGAGCATTTATGTTATTTGTTGAATTTTATGGAAGAAAATGGATCTTAGTTGTTAAATAAACAACTTTTGTGAAAGGGGTTTCCATGAAAACCCTAAAAGGACCTTTTTGTAAAGGTTGTAAATAGTTGGTAAATGTGTGAAATAATTGGTATTGTGAGTTGCTATAAGAGTAATAAATGTTCAGCTAGGCTTGTTAAAGGAGGATATTTGATTAGAATTGATTTACGAGCCTAGGGGCAAAATCATAATTTTGTAAAAGATTAGGGGCAAAATCATAATTTTTGCCAAATTATGATTCATGAGTTATTTTAATCAATGTGATCATTAAATAAGTGAAATTGTCATTATAGATCAAGAAACATGAAGTCCGACCAAAATCGAGGAAAAAATAAAATGGTGGACTAAATCGAACAACTATACATATTTTGGTATCGAGGTAAGTTTGTGTGAAATTAAAGCTACATAATGATATTATGTTTTTAATTGCTCGATATCATGAGAAATGTATATTATTTCTATGAAATTGATTAATGATGCCTCGATGAAAGTATAATGAAATTATGTAAAGTTGAAGTCCGGTTGAACATTAGGAATAGTAAGGATACCATTGTCATAACATGAGGTAAAGAAGGTCCCAGATAAGATCATGTCTAGGACACGGCATCGGCACCAAAGGGAGATCTCGTAAGACCATATCCGGATATGGCATCGACATCGATATGAGATCCCGTATAAGACCATATCCGGGATGTGGCATCGGCATGAAGATGTGATTCCATGTAAGACCATATCTGGGATATGGCATTGGCATCGTGTTACATGTATGATGAGATTGAGTATCCTTCAATATTCCAAGTAATTCAATGAGTAAGGAACTAAGTTTATGTTAAAGGTAGCAAAGAGCTAAGTCTATGTTCAAGAGAATAAAAGTGCTAAAGTTTTGTGATAAAGTGATACAGGTACCCATGAGTAACTTACAAGCAATGAATGCAAAATATGATATGTGATTTGGTAAAAGTAAGCATGAGTAAGTTATGTTGATGTGCTTGAGAACTTGTGTATTATTTAGGGCGATGAATGGATGTTATCATGAACCTTTATGTTGCTATTTATTTCATGCAAACTTACTAAGCTTTATGCTTCCCTCTTTTCCTATTCGTTGTAGTATCGCCAAGCTAGCTCGGGGTTCAAGGAAGTCGTTTGATTCACACTATCAACTATTCTTTTGGTATAGTAATGTTGATTAATCTTGGTTATGGCATGTATAAGAAGTTGGTTTTTTGTGATATGTCATATTTGTTAGCCAATGTGTTGGCTATTAATGCTACTCATTCATTTTGTAAATGGCCATTGAATTGGCCAATACTTGTTAAGTTTTATATAATCAATGATGATGAAATTTATGAAATACAAATTGTGCTATTGAATGAGTTATGAATGAATTATGTGCATGATGAAGTAGGTTGATAATAAGGTGTGGATGTTTTGTTTTTACATACTAAATGTGCCTTATTGTCACGCTGTGTGTTACATTGAAATGGTATAAGTGTGGTTGCTTTTAGGGTGGCAATTTGCTTGGTAGATAGCCTTATAGTGGTCCACACGGGTAGGCACACGGCATGTGTCTAGGTCAGTGTAACACACGTCACCCATGGGCATGAGCCCAGCCGTGGAAGTCTGCACCTAAATTTAGGAATTTAATTAGCCACACGGTGTAAGGACACGCGGCGTGTGCCTTGGCCGTGGACTTTAATAGGTTGATGACATCGAAAATGTAATGTCAAGGTTTTTACACACTGCTATGGCACGGTGTGTCTAGGTCAGATAAAGGACACGCCATGGACACGAGGCAGTGTCCGTCTGTATGAAAAATCTCAGAGGTTCAAATGTAAAATAAAATTCACACGGACTAGGGACGTGGGCACTGCTTGACCACACGGCCGCCTACAGGCGTGTCCTCATCACACCGGCATGTGGCCTGCTTTAAGCAAAAACTTTCTTAGTGTTCAAAAGTTTTCGGTTTAGTCCCAACCATTTCAGATATATATGTTTAGGGTCTCGTGGACCTATAATAGGGATGTTATGATCTCGAATGAGAAGTTTTAAGTCGAAATGAAATTGTATGTCTCGATGTTGTATGTTTGAGCAAGTTAAGTAAGATAATGCCTCATACTCTTTTCGACATCGAATACGAGTAAGGCGTGTTACAAGAAAGTCTTAGTAGAACGCCACAAGGGTCACATGAAACTTGCCACACGGACATCACATAAAGGATCTTGCCAATGCATTCCTTTTAGAGTCCGCCACGAAGGCATTCTTTTTGTAGCATGTTTACGATATGGATTTGCCTAGACTCACATTTCGTGAGGTTTGCCCATCATCGTCTTTGGGCACGCAAAGAACCTCTTTTGGTAATTGTCATTCATAATTCCTTTTTAGAGAGTACCATACATGTAAGGTTACCATTCCAGGCTAAACCTTTAAAACAACAATAGATTAGCGGTCTAGGCTAAATCTATGTCACATGTATCTTTAAGTCTTCAACAAATACTGGAGCTTAGTTTCTAACCAGAATCATTCAGAATACACCCTTAACCCATAATCGTCGCTAAAATAGGGTTAAGAGGTATTACCAAACAAACAGAAACATTTACAGACATTTCATAATATTATTTAACGAATCCAATAAAAGTGTACCTTAAATAGGTCTACGAGGCCTTAAACATGCTTTAGAAAAGGGCCGAGACTAAACCGAACATATATGGAGATTCTCAAAATTTAAAAATTTTCTAAGTTACAGAGGTCACATGCCTGCAAGGCGGTCGTGTGCCTCCCACGGCCTCGACACGCCCGTGTGCCTAAGCCATGTCAAAATAGGGCATACATGTCGACTTGTCCACACTACCGGGACACGCCCAGATGCCTCACCTGTGGTCGCTATTGACTTGCACCACACGGCCACCACACGCCCATGTGTCTAGCCCGTGGTTGAGTCGACTTGTTTTGAAATACAACCACAAAGGACATGGTCAAGCCACACGCTCAGTGCTCAACCGTGGGCAATTATAGGCCATTTTCAAGGCCAAAATGCCACCCACACTTTGGGCTATCCTACAAGCATCATACCAATTCAATTCATGCCAAAATAACCAACTTTTCAAGTATTCAAAAGCATTTCAAGCGCCATCTTATGCAACAATTAACTCAATATATTCACAATCATCTCCAAGTATAATTCTTCACAAACATACCATTTCATTATAACAATCATTCATCAAACATATGCTTACTTTACATCAACAAGCTTACCATTATTATGACCATTTCACTAGCCATTACCCATACCAAACAAAGCATCATAAGACATGACTATTCATTCATAACACAACCATATATCTAGCCATATTACATGGCTATGTACATATCTCAAACATATTCCAAAATAACTAGCCTATACATGCCATATTTAACTATATACACATTCAAAACACCAAAGTAGAGATTGATAGTGTGGTGGTGACCTCGATGATTCCCGAGCCTTTCATAGCTTCGACAATCTATAAAACAAAGCAAACTCACACAAAGTAAGCTTTTAAAAGCTTAGTAAGCCATATACAAATAAATCTAACATATAACGCACATAATCAATTTAATACAATATCATTTATGCTTCTCAATTGCAAATTCATAACATTTTCTTTGGCTCACTCATTTAGCCATTACTTATCAACCATCATATCTCCAACTATCTCATTTGCTCATATCATATTCATACATATTTCATATTTTAGCTCATTGAATCTATGCACATAATTCTCTTTACAAGTTCACATATATTTACCTTTCATGCTTAAACAAAGCATACACATCAAACATACCGAAATGCTTACACATTTCACATAGTTTTTGTTTCTGATTTTCTGTTGAACCATTCGAATCAAATAGGATACTGAAATACTCGTAATAATCATACAATGCCAATGTCCTGCACGTGGTCTTACATGTAACCAAATATCGATGCCATTGTCCCAAATAGGATTTTACACGAATCAAACACGATGCCAATGTCCTGCATATGGTCTTACATGTAAATCTCAAATCGATGCCAACATCCCATACGTGGTCTTGCATGATATCACATATCGAAAACCTATGTCATGACATATGTAATACTATCTATTCCTAGGTTCAGACGGACTTCTCGGACATTGATACATTATCGATACTTCCTCGATTCATATATTTATCAACTCGTATATATTCATCACAATGAAATTTCATATGAACATACATAAATCAATACAAATACATTTATTTGTGGTAGACTTACCTCTGATATAACAGTCTAGTTTAGACCCTAGTCGTAATAAAGAGTTTCGGACCACAAATTCGAAGTTAGAAAAATATTTTAATATTATTTTTCGTGCTTATGATATGTGATTAAGCATGTGTAAAATTTATGTGAATTAATTCAATGCTTGAGTTCTTAATTAGGGAAATGATTAAATTGCATTGAATGCAAAATTAGCATGCCACATATTAAAACACTTATGGGTCATGTCTTTATAAATGTGAGGTCTTTATAATGCACCTTTTGAAAGATGGATGGACATTAATGCCTAAAGTTAGTGGAATTTATAATGTATTAATAAAGGCTAAAATTGTAAAATAGTAAATATGTTATATTAAATAAAACCATAGCATAAAATATGGTCACTTTTACTCATCTTCCACTGAATATAAGAGAAAGAAGAAAGGTTTAAGTTCTTTTATTTTCGCACACCTTTTGGCTTGATTAAGGTATGATTTTGACTCGATTTTTGATAATTTTACGCTTTTGTAATCGTTGCTTTTTGTTCATGAAAACCCATGTCTTAATTTTGTGAATTGATGAATATTTTGAAATGTGCCATTGATGAACACATGAGTTTTGTGATGTTTGATGGTGAACAATGAAAGATATGTGATAGATTAACATAGTTTTTCTTGGAATTTTGATGAAATTGAGTATTTTGGACTAAATTGAGAAAATAAATTTTGAGGGACTAAAATGTGAAATAAATGAAATGTATGGCTTTTATGAACATAGGTAAAATTCAGCTAGGCATGTGTAATATGGAATTTGATGTATTTTGTGATTTTGTGAAATAGGACTAAAATGTCAAAATGTGAAAATGTGAGGCTAATTTGTAAATTACGCTAAATATGTGTTTTTGATTGAATTGAATGAGTTGTTGAATAAATGAATTAAATTTGAATATGTATATATCAAGAACTAAAGAAAATAGATTTAAATCATGGAAAGTCTAAACCGATCGAGTAGTCGAAATCGCTCGCTCATTCCAAATCCGAGGTAAGTCGATATACAAAATAAATATATTTGATTTGAGCTTTTATGCATTTATGAAATTTAGATGGCTATGAATAATGCTCGAGATGGAATGTATGTGAAATTCGAGGATATATAAATAAGTTATAAATGTTCGAAAAGTCCCGCATTTAACCTAGGAATAGATGAGATAACGATGTCATGACTTAGGTGTCCGATATGTGATATCATGTAAGACCACGCCCGAAATTGGCGTTGATTCGAGATTTCGTGTAAGACCACGCCAGGACGTTGGCATCGATATGAGATTCACGTAAGACCATGTTCAGGACTTTGGCATTGTATTTGATTCGTAAGACACTATCCGGGACAAGGGCATCGATATTTGAGTACATGTAAGACCTCGTCTGGGACGTTGGCATTGTCAATGACTATTTTGAGCATTCTAAGTATCCTATTAGATTTTGAACGGTTCAGCGGGCAAGTCTGAGATACGAATGACTACGAGAAATGTATAATGACTCAGGTATGTTCGAAAAGTACACCATGTATGTATATGGAACGTACGTATACTATGAACTTACCTAGATGGATTATGTGTATGGAATTGATGAAGTGAGGCATGGTATATGAATGAATATGCTATGATATATTGATGTATTTGGTGATATGCAAGGTAGTAAGTAAATGTCTAATTCAATGAGCTAAGAAGAATTATAAATGTGCAAATGAGCTATTAATAATTTTGTATTGATATGAATATGTGCATTTTTTATGCTAATTTTATTTGTATATGGCTTACTAAGCTTTTGAAAGCTTACTGTTGGTTTTTCTATTTTATAGATTGTTAAAGCTACGAGAGGCTCTTGGGACCATCGAGGATTGTCATCACACTACCCAAACTCATTTTTGTACCTTTTGGAAATGTATATACTAATTATGGCATGTATAGGCTAGTCACTTTGGCTTATGCTTGAGATGTATATATAGCCATGTGATATGGCTAGGTATTTGAATAAGATGTGAAATAGTAAATATGCTATATGATGCTTGATTTTGGTATGGATTCATGGTTTTGATATGGTCATATGAATAGTAAGTAAATTGATGCATAGTTAGCATACTATTGATGGTAAGTTGGGATGGATTATACTTTGTATATTCTTGTGAAATGGTGAACCAAATGGCTTGTAAGTTAGCATGATTAGAGATGAGATTGAATATGATGAAATGATGCACATTTGTGAAGTGTTTTGGTTGCCAATTATGTTTAGAATATGCTTGTATATGCTTGTAGGATAGCCCAATGTATGGGTGGCAATTTGGCATTAAAATGGCCTATAATTGTTCACATGGTTGAGCACACGAGCGTGTGCTCAACCGTGTCCTCGTGGTTGAAATTCAAAACAAGTCGGGATCGACCACGGGCTGGATACACGGCATGTCCACAATCGTGTGGACAAGTCAATATGTATGCCCTATTTTGACATGGCTTAGACACACCTGTGTGTCCTCTATAACTTAAAAAAAATTTTAAATTTTGAGATTTTCAAGATGTGTTCTGGTTTAGTCTCGACCCTATTTTAAAGCATGTTTAAGGTCTCGTTGACCTATTAAAGGGACTCTTTGATTGCATTTGATGAATTATATCATGAAATGTCTAAAAAGATTTCATATGCCCTGAATGCCTCTTAACTCTAATTCAAGATGGATACGGGTTAGGGGTGTTACATTTGATTGGTATCAAAGCTACCAATTTAGTCGATTCTAGGACTAACGTAGCACTTATGAGTCTAGCTATACATGCCATATATCTAAACTGTGATAGTGTGATGAATCCTTACGCTAAAAATGTGTTTATCGTGATAGTAATAGATACCGAAAGAGTCGTAGTTAACGATGTAGAAAGCAATGCGCTCGCTCTCCCGCTCAAGAGACAAAGGCCATCGATTCGAGACCACCACGAGTGGTCAAAAGGAGAAACTAAACAAGCTTTCTTCAAAATGATGAATGAATGGTTCAATGAATATGTTAGAAATAATTCGACTGCTTTACATCCTCCGCCTCGACTAATCCCCTTAGAATTCGAGATGTTCCTCCGTTATGAATCTAAATCTATTGCATAAGCCTTCGTTGACAAAATTCATAAGTGTAGGGCTGAAGTGTTCAGGCCACCACCGATGACGATCATCGAAAAAGTCGAGTTTTGATTAGAAAACACTATCCAGTATTTGATGAAATGTCACCAATCCCAAGGAATGCATAAAGTGTGTGTTTCCTTGCTATGAGACTCACTTAATGGTGGAAGACTTTGATTTGTGGTTCCAAAGGAATGGGTCACTTAGGATTTCTTTCAATCCGAAGTTTCAAAAGAAATATATTAGTCGAGATTTATTGATCAAAAATGTAATGAATTTTGGAGTTGAAACAGGTAAGAATATCGTGACCGAGTATGAAAGAGAGTTCGTGAGATTAAGTCCAGATGCTCGTGAATGTGTATCCACCGAGACAATAATGTGTAAAAGATTTGAAGATGGCCTTAATGAGGATATCCATCTATTAGTTGAGATTCTAGAAATAAAAGAGTTTGTAGTACTTGTTGATCGAGCTGCAAAGCTAAGGCACTCGGAAAGACAAAAGAAAAGTCAATCAGAGTCGAGATGTGAGAAAGAGATTTTCTGAGTAAATCATTTTAGTCTACTTCAAAGAAATTTAGAGATGAGCATAGCCATTCCGTAACTTATTTGGGACATTCAATCCGAGAGATCGAGCTAGATCACAGCTTGAATTCTAAAGCTCCAGCACATCAATAGCTAGTGGGAAATGTAAGATCCGAGCGACTGGATGTAAGCATTATGCTAAACGACATCCTCGTTGTTGTAGATTGAATGATCGAGCTTGTTTAAATGCGGATCGTTAGATCATTTCATCCGAGATTGCCTAAAGTCTATCGAGCAAAAGATTGTTCGTAATCGAGATCCGATAATACTTCAAAGGAGAGGTAGACCTTCCCAAAATACAAGGAATGTTAGTGGTATTCAGAGAGCTACAAAAGGCTCGGCTTGTAAATCTGCCGCAGCACTTGCCAAAGTATATTCCATCCGAGCTCGTGAGAAAGCTTTATCTCCGGATGTTATAACGTACATTTACTCTTTATGATACTTACGTGATTGCATTGATAGACCAGTTCCATTCATTCGAGATATATGCATGAACTTAGTATCCAAAGAAGACTTTGCCTCGTAGAGTCTCATCGAATTTGTTATTAGAGTATCGAACCCCTTAGGTAAAAGTGTTCGTTGATAAAGTATGCAAGAATTGTTCGTTGATGTTTAGAGATGTTTGTTTTCCTTGATCCGATGCTATTACCATTTGATGAGTTTTGATATAATTTTGGGTATGGATGGTAAACAATGCATGATGTCGTGATGAATTGCAAGAGAAAGACCATTGATTTGAGATGCCGAATGATGAAATAGTTCGGATGGAGTCTAACGATTTGAATGGATTACCTACCGTGATATTAGTGATGAAAGCTCGAGTTATGTGAAAAGGGTTATGAAGCTTATTTAGTTCATAGAGTAAAAAGAAAACATCTCAAGAGAAAAGATAAAAAACATAAGAAATCCTTAAAACTCCATAAAGGAATTGAAGGAGAATTTCACCATAATGAGTATAATTTCGCTTGGGATGGATCAACTGCTATCCTTGCGTTATTCCTAACTCGACCTTCTGGCTGGCTCTTGGCCTAGCTTTGACACCTTTCCGCTTTTGCCAAACTTTCTTTTCAAGTTGCCTCGGATGTTTATATAAACTTTGAGATGTCTTACTTGGCCCCTAAGTATCTTAATTTAAGTAGAATTCTAATAGGGTGTTTGAATAGGCTTTGGAATGTATTTCTTTGCCTCTAACCATCCTTTCCCTAATGAAATTGTTCTTTCCAATGATAGGACACGACCATGGCACACGCTCAGTATGAATCGTGACTCGTGCCGTGTTCGGATTTCTAACTTGAGGCACTGCCATGTGAGGTGGGGTTGAGGTCGTGTTTCAGGTGATTGAGCAGGCACTGCTGGTGTGATTTGGGCCAAGCCATGTCAATTTCTCTCTGGCCCAATTTGGTCCATTTTAGCCCGCTTTCTCATTCTTTTCATCCT
>CP106728.1:157957314-158031078 GCA_025506655.1 Gossypium rotundifolium | reverse complement strand
AAACCCAAACCCCAAACCCTAAACCCCAAACACCAAACCCTAAACCTTAAAATACCTTAAACCCTAAATCATAAACCCTAAAAACCCCAAACCCCAAACCCCAAACCTTAAAATACCTTAAACCCTAAATCATAAACCCTAAAAACCCCAAACACTAAAAAACCAAAAACCCTAAAATACCCCAAACCCCCAAACCTTAAAACCCCCAACCCCCTAACCAAAAAAGCTAAACCCGAACCATTAAGCCAAAAGTGTAAAACCGAACCGGGGTAACCGTAGAGTGGAATATATCCGGCTTATGATACTCTTAATCAAATAAGACTAAACTGGGATATCTTGGAATAGGATATCCCAATCAGAATAAGCATGACAGGTTGTCCGATTCAGACAGCAAAAAAATCTGAACCAGCCACTAAAGCCCATAAATTGGGGGCCAAAATCTCTGAACCGGCCACAAGAACCCATGAACCGGGGCCCAAAATCTCTGAACCAAATAAGAATAGGCAGGATATCCTTGGAATAGCTTATCCAGAGATGGAATACAACAGGATTAAACCTAAAAAGAATAAGAAAGAAAATTAAATACGGCAAAACAATTAAAATTCAGACAGGATAGAAAATTCTTAACGACAAACGAATTAATATATATAAAATTAGATTGATGACAACATCTTTAAATCAATAAAATTGTTCTGAGGAAATTAACAGACAGAGAAGGCAATTCGAAGCTTCTATCAAGGGATCAACTAAAATCTTTTCAATATTTCAGTAAGAGTACAAAATCACCATAAAGAAGGGCAACCAAACATTGGCTGACACTGCTAGAATGACAATGAAAGATTACAGCACCTGAAGCACAATAGGCAATTGCTCTGGTGGCTTTTTATGCTCAGATCCATGGTCAAGCCATACCTCAAAGGGTATCAGCTGTTCAGTGAAAAATGAACTTGGCTGAAACAAAACAAAAGTACAATCAGGTATGAGGGAACATGATGAGAAGTAAATAGGCACCCTCTCATTCTGCTACTCAATTCTTGTCAGGATCCAATACATGTCAGCGAAATTCAGGATAACAAATAAATATTAGCAAAGAAATTGGAAGTAAAACACACCTGGAACTCTGCATTAGGATCCTCAACCAACGATGGAACCTGAGAAAGGCAAATTTCAGCAGCCATGTCCCATGCATCCCTGGAATGTGCAGAAGAAAATTTTAAATAAACAACTGAAAAACAAGTTGTAAAGTAAGTCAATATCCCTTATAGTACCACGTACAGTGCTGATGGGTTGGTGGTAACATTGGGTAAGAAATTGGAGAACAATTTGCAGAGCGCATAATCCTCTCGGCAAGCAAAAAATTTCTGAACAAACTAGCAACTAGTAAATCCTGTCTAATCAACCTTCGGAAAAGGTCTGCATCACAAAAAGAAGAGTTGATTAAATAGATTAGAATACAGGAACCGCTTAAATAAAAGAAGGCACTCAACTGTTCAATACACTGAAAGAACTACCATGAGGGAGAACATTCCAAGCAATTGTGTCTGTCACTGCAGTAAATATCCAATTCAATTCCCCTAGAAGTGTTTTACGGTCATTTTGACGGCCAGGAATTTTATCAATAAGTGAAGAGTCAATAGACTCATGAAGCAATGAACGTGTACAAAACCTGGAAGAGATAACAACCATCAGAAGATTAATAAGCTCATTTTATACAGAATAATTAAATAAATTAAAATCATATGAGCAATTTATTAAAACTGCTCAATAAGGTGAATACCATGTTCAAAAGTCCAGAAACAATGAAAAGTAAACAGAAAACTTAGTAAAAGTTAATTCAAGATGCAAATACAAAGAAGATAATATTTAGCTTAGCAAATAGGCAAATACTATTTGAGTATTAAATGCAGCACTAAGTCCTAATCAAGCATATCAAATGAGAACTTTTACCATCTCAATGTCATTTTGATAGGTGTAGTAAGACAAGAAGTAAACACATCGGCAGGAAATTCAGCACTTTGAGGAAGAGTCTCATGTGATTCACAGGCAGCGAGAAGAATGCAGTCTCTTGAAGATCCAGGGTAGTTAGAAGTGCCACAGTCAAGAAGCTATCAATCAAATTCAAATAAAGAAAAAAAGAAAATCAAATAAGGCTAGAGAAGGAAGACAATGATGTCTATTTGAATAACACCAGCCAGAAAATATACTAGTGACGAATTGAGGATAGAACGCGAGCAAGTACCTCAAATAAGGCTAGAGAAGGAAGGCATTAACAACCATTCCTGCAGCAGAGCAATCAAATAAGGCTAGAGAAGGAAGACAAACAACCATTCATGCAGCAGAGCAATAAAAAACATATATAGAAGGTGTTTTTAGCCAAGAATCAGGATCGCTGATAGGCAAGGGAATATACTGTGTATAACTCTGCACAGGAAATGTTCAGCTTAGCAAGGAGAAAAACTGGCAAATAGAGCAAAAGAAAAGCAGCAAGAATTGATTCCTAACAGTTAAACAAGTGAACACCTTATTAAACAGCCAGATTTCACCATTTGCAGTGGCTTTGGAACACCATGTCCATTGTAATGAAATAAAACTCTCTGACTTGGCATATCATGACATGTATTAAAAAGTTTCTTCACTTCATCCACTGTAGGATCAAGTTCAACCTTACTGCGAGCCTGGCCATGTTTAATAGAAAGAATCAGATTCTAAACTTGATGGAATAGCCTGTAATGAGACGTGGTATAAGATGCTGTTCAACAAACGGGCTGCCACTTCTCATATTGATCTCTCAAGTTTTTCCCAATAGTTTCCACTGCTTTTTGTGGTGCCATAGAAAAAGGGTCTGCAACAATGAAAGAAAGAAAAAGTGGAACATACTAATATCAATGAAGAACATTAGATTGAAAAAAAAAAATTATATATTTTAATCATTTTGTGACCAAAGAATGGATGTTGGATAGAAAATATGATTGAAAACTTATCTTGAGGAATAATCATGAGCATTAAAGCTTCACTAACCATTAAATAGCAAAAATGCAAAAATAAGAGAGAATTGACTCAAAAAACATACCAGTCCAGCACTCCATTCTTGCGCAAGATATTTTTATTACATCGGGTGGATCAACACTGATATTTAAACATAAAACTAGGGCCACACATCCTGTCTTCATCTGCATATGAAGTCGTAAGTCAAGTGAATAAGGTCAAGCACACCATATCAAGACAAATTAAAGGGAAAATAGTTCTTAGAAAATGGTTTCTAGTATTTATTAAGAAGAAACATACTATTATCTAAGAATCAAATTCAGTTCCAAGAAAGAAAATATTACTTAATGTATTGCAAAGAAACCCGAGCAAAGAGGCTGCTGAAAGATAAAAACAGTCGTTTTAATGCACATTTTAAGAAGTAGAATGCGAACAAATTTGGTATAGTATAACACTATTTCAAATTATTTGTATTCTGCATGTTTAGGCTTTATAAATCTCTTTAAGCAGACATAACAATCTTCCACAATATTGTCTAACAATCTTCCACAATATTGTCTCCTTATTTCGCTTTTAGATTCAAAATTCATGTCAAAATCTAAAAGGTAAAAATATAAAACATTTCACCATGGCATGTTCAAAACACTAAGCTACAGTAGAAGGAATGGGAATTGTTACTTTACTACAAATGAAATTAAAAAGGATTAAAAGAACTGAGTTTCTACCCTGAAGGCTCTAGTGTGCAAATACATGAACAACCAACCATTCAAAATATATTCCTTAGTCAGTAGTTCATCACAAGGCAAATGACATACTGGGATGGTAAAAACAACAGCAGATTACTTAATGTACAAAGTATTAAACTCTTCCAGACTCTAATGCTTTGATCTGGAGGAGTACAATGTCTTCATGTCTTCCATTGCTATGTGACCACATCAAATTCAAGGATTTCAAAGTTAATTGACAGTAATTCCATAATGTTATGCTAGCACATCTAAGAATCCCCCTCCCTTCTATCCATTGTACTAAAGCCCTATTAAAATTTTAGTTCTAGACCCAAAATGGCATAGATATGAACCAATTTAGCAACCTTTCTAGTAACCTCTAAACGAAGTCAAATTTTCTTACTTCCGAATATCAATAGGAAATTCTAATTATTTGCACAATCCCATCTTTTCCTACTGCAGTGTAAATATTTTTTTTTCTTAAACCCATTATTAGATATAATCAGTCAAACGAATGGTAAGCAAAAAAAAGAAGAAAACAAGCTAGAAAGGAAAGGGCTTACTCTGTACTTGGGACGCCATTTGGAAACAAGGCCACTATCAAAAGGTCCAGTTGGCGTGAAGCTTCAAAGGCAGCATGTCAAGCTTGCACAAAACAACAGTTTGCGCAAGTAAGCCATGGTCGTAGGCACAGTGGTCAGGAAGTAACGCCAATGGCGAACTGCTAGTTGATGCAGCATCTAAATCCTCCTCTGAGACATCAAGTCAGCATAAGCAACATCAAATGGGTCATGATACCCGCCGCTGCTGACATTACCGTCGATGACATGATTCAATACCGCCAACTACAATTGCGAAAATTGTGACGTCATCAGATCGCCCAATGCCATTCAAATCCCGCGAAACAAAAAAAAAATACAAATACAATAACCCTCGGATTCAAAATTTTAATTAATAGAAACTAAGGGAATAATAATATTATTATTATTGAAAAAAAAGCCAAGAGGAGAGGTCATGTTGGCGAATCATTTGAGACGGCGGATGAATAAGAAATTCTAACCCTATTCCCAACCCTAAAGCACCATTTCAAAACTAAGTTTTTGTGTTTTAAATTACATCCTGTATTCGTTTTTAGATGTAAAAACCCTAGATTCAAAAGTAACACTAAGGAAAAATGAAAACAGAGGATCAAATATGCAAAGATGAGCACAAGTCAGAATCCTTCTTTCATTTGAATTAGGAAATGCAATACAAGGAATTTTGGACTCAACCCAGAAAGCAGAAAATCCTAATAATCTCAGAGTAACAGAAAAGTAAATTAATGAAAAATACAAGCGAGCTATTTCATTTTAAGTCACAGAAACCCTAGAAAAAAAAAAAAAAAGCCTAACAAAATGCTTACTTGACAAACCAAGCCAAATTCTGAAGGTCATGTTAGCAGCAGCCGCCATCTTTTGAAGGATATGAAAGTGGTAGCACTATCCTCGAAACCACAAAGCTAATGTTCTGAAATTTTTAATTTCATAAGTACTTCCAGATTGGCAGGATTGGCCTCCTGAGCGCGCATCATTGCTGCAATAGCCTGTACAGAGATATCTAATCAGTGAATTACATTTTTTCTACAAAGTCAAATATTTGGACCCCAATAAAGACCACATAAAACTGCAGATGCAATAATCAAGAATAACAGAAGTATAAAAAGGCCTTGCATAATCCATATAAGTCTCAAGATAATGACAAGCAGACACATTAATCATCCAAAACAATTTGCAATAAATGTGAAACATTACACTTCATAGGCTTGATATAAACATAGTTTAAGATGGGACCTTATCCATTCAAATTAATTTTAATTCAGCCAAAACAGTTTTGACATGGTTCAAGAATAAATAGAGCGATGCTCGTAAATAACAGTTTGCAAGTAAGCCATGGTTGTAGGCACAGTGGTCAAGTAACGCCAATGGTTCTGCTGGTTGATGCAGCATCTAAACCCTCCTCTGAGACATTAAATCAGAAAATACCTATATCTTGACAGTTCGGAAAATTAGATCATAACTTTTTCAAATTGTGATTCAGAAAATTTTGAATTAAACCAAAAAAACCACAAGAAGATTGTTCAAAGAATCAAATTCATGCAAACTAATACGATATAAGCCGAAGTCATTAACCAATGGCTGCTTAAATAGAACTCTTTTACTTGAATCACTTACCACAAAAAGAAAGCAACATCTTCCAAAAGCTGCTTAAAATATGAATTACACAAAATCCGAAGCCACTTTTTTCCAGATAAGATGCTATCCTGGAAGACATGAGATTCTTCAAACAGCTTCGAACCGACATTAAGAAAAACGAGAACACTTACAGATGTAAAGAACACACCCTTTTAACCATAAAGCTAATTTATTAGTCCAAGTAATGTTCTAGAGACCAGAGAATTTACGAAGGACAACATGAAAACTCAAACATCTGTCCTGGATGATTGACTGTAAAGAGATCATCCATCCTATGAAAAATTTTAAGTCACATGCCTCAGACTGATCAATTAAACTAATTATTGTACAGTTTCCCAGGGAATTAAACTAGACTGATCATCTGATGGTTGACTTAACAATTGGGATACCGGTTTCACAGTAATTATAATCCAGCCAATCAGAGATTTTTCTTTTGCAGGACATCAGACTAGAAAGCAGTTTTTTATACACGAGACCAGTAGGCTATCTGGACTGTCATATTAGAAAGAAAGCCAGCCGAAAAAGTTTAAAGCATTATCTTAAGTGACATAAAAGGGAAAGGAAAGAAGAGACTTTAATTTGGTCAGACCAAAGACTGCAAACACACACAGCTAAACACACCACACTCCAAAAAAGAGATGAAAAAAGCAAAAGACAAATGTTGAATCAAAGATTCATACCTGAAATCAGTCTCCAATGAAGCAGGGGTTACAAAAATCGCAACAAAGAAACGGCAGAGAAATGAACCCACCGAAATAGAAGTAAAAAAAAACATTGATCTGAAACCAAAATAGAAATGAAAAGGCAAAGACAGACGAAGACGAAGTTCAAGATTCATACCTCAAAATCAGTCCCCTATGAAGCAGTGGATTTCAAAAACCACAAAAAACAGAGTGTAGCGTGTGTGTTTTTTGCCCTTCAGTTACCCAAAGCGAAAAAATGAGAGGAAAGAAATTGAAAAGATACGGAGAGAGAGAATCGGTAAAGAAATGGGAGGAGATTTGGATTGAAGAGATATATTTCATGATTTGTTATGAAAACAGAAGAAATGAGGAAGAAAAAGAAAACAAAGAAGGGAGACCGAGAGAGAGAGAAAGAAACGGATAATAAATGTGGTAAATCAGTTTTGGGCCATCTTAACGGTCACTTAGTATTTTATTTGAATTATTAAATTGCTATTTTTATTTAATTTTATTTAATTTTTTATTTAATGAAAAAGCTATGAATGGAAGAGAGAGAAATTTCAAAGGTGGAGAAGGAAGGGGATTTGAAAAGGCTGAAGAATAATTAATACCTTCTTTAAATTACAAAGAAGGTAAAGAGCCGTTAGAAAAAAAGAGGGAATCGGGATATCCCTAGAATAGGATATACCTGAACCGGGATACTCCTATTCGGGATAACAGTGAACCGGGATATCCCTGGAATGGGATATCCCTGGTCGGAATAAGCATGACAGGTTGCCCGGTCCAGACAAGAAAAAGTACCTGAACCGGCCACTAAAACACATAAACCGGTACCTAAAAATTCTGAACCGGAATAAGAAACGCCAGGATATCCTGGAATAGCTTATTCCGAGTCGGAATAAGACAGGGATAGAGCCCGGAATAGCTTATTCCGAGTCGGAATATGACAGGGATAGAGCCGGAACAGAATAAGAAAGAAAATTTTCGAAATAAATAACGTTTAAGTCTCCTGTTTGGCTTCCGGGAGAATGCAAAATGAACAGAATTTGCCGACCAACAGGTGTATGAGTAATAAATTAAAAAAAACAAAAGAAACAACGAATAGAAACAGTGATTTCTAAACCTGAAAACCAAAAACCATAAAATAAACCAAGAAATAGAAGTACAAAAGCATAGTTCTTAAATTAAAAACAGAGAACGGAAAAGACAATGTTGAAGCAAAGATTCATACCTTATGAAGGATTCCAAAATCCCAAAACAGAAACGGCAGTGTCCTTGCATTCCTTTGGGCGTCGGTTACAAAAAAGCTAAAAAACAAAAGACAAATGAGACGGGCAGAATAAAGGAGAGAGTAAAGGGAAAAGCAATGTTAGAAAAAAAGGAAAATGAGATTGAGAATAAACTACGAAAAAGATGCCCATTATCACAAGACACAGTAACTGAGCAGAAACCCCAAAACCATGCCCATTCTCCAAGCCCAAAAAACCAGGACCACTATCCCGAGTAGCAAAAAACCAATGGCCCAGTAGGACCAGAACAAAAAGAACACGAACCAATTCTCTTTCCTAAATTTGTTGAGACCTATATATTGAAAACAAGGTGATTAAATTCCTGATCACATACCCATAAATTTTCATTTAGAAGGATTGACCATCTCAGAAATATGCAAAAGGAAATGAAGACATAAAGTAAGAAATGCAGTTCCCTTTTCATGAATGTCGAGACAATGAGAGAACATAGCAGGATATAACAAACCTGGTTGCCGTAACTGATACCCACGTTTGCCCAAGCACGCACCTAGTTTGGCTTCAAATCTAGTGCCTAAAGATCCAGACTTAGACCAAAAGACTAAATTCAATAGTGCTGAAAATATGGCCACCACAGGCAAAGGGAAGTTCATCATCAAATAATTTTAAATGGACAATCTCAGTAACAGAGGCTAAACAAATCAAACTGCATGTGCAAGATCTGAATGCATTAAAAAAGGCATTTTGAAAGAGATGATCAATGGTATATGTAAATTGAGGAAGTGCATAATCAAATCATCTAAATTAACCAATAGCTTCAACAAATCAAATAACTAATTACATGGAGCTTAACAGAAGAGCTAGTTTGTCTTCTAAGGTCCAACTAGGTGCAACATGTTATTTGGAGAATCTTTTTAGCAGCCTAAGGTTACAAAGATGGAGCAAGTAAATAATTCAACCCTACAAGAGGGCTGTATAACACACCAATGCATCACTTTACCATATGAATTTGGCACACAGAAGATTGACATGTTGGGTTATCACATGTTTTGCATTTCTTTATGCCATCCTTTCAATTGATTAAGCACAAGCCAAGTCCTAGGCACACTTTTTTGTATAGAAGCGAAAAAGCCCCCTTGATTCAAGAAGCACAAATTTACATATTCACCTTAATTTACTCAAAAAAGTGCTCTTTTTACATCTTGCACCTCAAATGGTTCAGGTAGTTACAGCACCCTTGCCAACATTGTCAACACCTTCATAATTCATTTTTTTTATTCTGGCCTAACATGCAAAATAGTGAGCAACACACCATACAAATTGATCCTTAGTAAAATACTAATACTCATATATTTTGAATTTCACACAGTACAGGTACTCCAACTTAGTAAAGAGAACCCCAAAATTTTAGGATAGGGAAAATAATTTTTTAATTATAAAAAAAGTAATCATGAAATTAACATACCAGGCGGTATACAGATAGGCCACCACTATTCAAGGGGGAATGATGTAGAGGCTACCTGTTGATAAGCTAATATTGCATCAGCACTCTGCACACTGTTGGCTTGTGTTGCACCAAGCTTGTTCCAAAGAGAATAATCATTAGGTTTAATTTTCAAAGCAGTTTTGAAAGATGCAATGGCCTTATCATATTCTCTCGACAAATTATACAGAACACCAAGGACAATGTGTACATCAGCATCCTCAGGAGACATCTGAGCAGCTTTGAATAATCTAGCAACCTGTATGGCAGAAAACACTTCGATTAACACCAGAATATAACAATAATATTTTCAAAATGTAATGTTAAGGATAAGCTTCTAGTAATCTTAAGGAAATTATTTCCTGTCACCGTATGTAAAACTCTAAGTCCAAAATATAATCACTGCAGTCATGGAAATCATATGCAAAAAGACACTCTTGTAATCACAGCATTCACAACATAAGCAAACTATCCCACAGTAACATTAGAGGAAGCGGCTTACACCCAAACCAAGATTGCAATATCAAGGCATTGTTCCAAAAGACAAAAACCAACCAAAAAAAACAAAGAATTATACCCTAGTGTACTTACATCAGCATAATACAAAAAATTAGCGAGCTCCGGTGGTGCAAGAGTACCATACTTTGGGTGATGACGTAACCACCCATACAGATACTTTAAAGCAGCAGTCTGTTCCAATTCTGAACTTTTCAAACAGTATTATTTGTTTGACACTCAAAATTTTAATCTCATCTTGATTAAAGGGATAATAAGCATTCACTAACCATTTGTATAACTCACACCAAGAGCAAGAAGTACTTCCAGATTGGTAGGATCGGCCTCCTGAGCACACATCATTGCTGCAATAGCCTGTACAGAGATATCTAATCAGTGAATTACATTTTTTCTACAAAGTCAAATATTTGGACCCCAGTAAAGACCACATAAAACTGCAGATGCATTAATCAAGAATAACAGAAGTATAAAAAGGTATTACATAATCCATGTAAGTCTCAAGATAATGACAAGCAGACACATTAATCATCCAAAACAATTTGCAATAAATGTGAAAAATTACACTTCATAGGCTTGATATAGACATAGTTTAAGATAGAACCTTATCCATTCAAATTAATTTTAATTAAGCCAAAAAGGTTTTGACATGGTTCAAGAATAAATAGAAGCGGATGATAAGTGAAATGTAATGCACTACTAGTTCATGTGACAACAAATGATAATAGGTTAGATCCAGAACATTAGCAGCCAGGCAAAGACTGCGGCCTTAGATCTGGTACTCTGACTGAAGCCTCAGGCCACTAAGATAAACATGATATCAATCATATTGCAAACTTCAATGTTTAAACGAAAAATAGCTCCTTCTATCCCTTTCCAGTAAAAGTTTTCATATATAAGAAATGAACATTGCATGGTACACCAAAGTGGCTATATCAAACCAGCAAAGAATGGTCAACCTTGCCAGGCAAAGAATCATGTTGAGTATTTGTTTGTTATGGTTGAGTATTTTGAGATAGTTATATGTAGCTAACTTTGAGTATTATATTGAGATGGAAATGGTTAATATGTGTATGAGTGTGAATGTGTTGATTTGTTGAATGGATGAAAAGGAATCGGTATGTTTAAGCTAGCATAAAGTTGGATAATTTCACAATTTAGTCCTTGGATAATTTCAACAATCATGGATGAAAAGGAATCGTTATGTTTAAGCTTGGGGAATCCGTGATGCATTGTACAATTAATCGACCTTGCGAACAAACCAGATTATTAGAAAACCAAAATACAATTACTACTGCTTTGACAATCAATATTATACGATATCAAATAAAAGAAATATGGGTATCAGGTTAAACTGGCATCTAATCCTGTTTAACCCGTACATTTAACAGAATTTTAACAATTTATACAAAGGCACAATTGCTTAAAACTAGAAATGAAGTTATGTGGTCTTAGTTGAAAAGCATTATATCCATAAAAGAAATATGGGTATCAGGTTAAACTGACATCTAATCCCCATTTATCTCAAGTTTTAGGGCATTAAAGAATGAATTTAAGCCATGGGATAGTGCATAAGAACATTAAAATTGAAAAGAAAAGATATCGGGATAAGAACATTACCGTCCAATACGATGAAGGGAATAGCGTGTCTATTAGGGACAAGAATCAATGTAATAGATAATATGAATAATAAAGTAGTTGACTGCAAAAGAGAGGCCATTGCTGGTGAAATCTTGTAGAACCAGAGTTTCTTTCTTTCCCAAAGCATCCAACAAGAACAACCACACCGACATCCAAAGATTTGAAAAGACGAACCGAAACAATATTTCATAGGGCTGAAAACCCAAAATCTATGGATGAAGCAAGTGATTTCAATATCACAAAAAAATAAATAAATAAATAAATAAATAACCAGAAACGATTGAGAAGGTGGAGATGACAAATTTGAAGAGAAAGAGATGGTGAAGAAATGGGAGAGTTAAGGAGAGAGGATTTACCTTCTGTCTCTGTACTTCTACTCTTATCTCCATTGGATTTACCTTCAGTCCCATCATCCTCCTTATAATCGTTTGGTCTAAGATCAGGACCAATATCCCTTACCCAACTTGCAACATAAAGCCTAGAGGCCTCCTTCAAGACCTAAAGAAGGATGACAGGTTTTTACTACTTATATACTAAAAGTAAATGCCTCTTATTCCCTAATGCATAGGCAAATTGAGCATTATTTGACATTCAAGTGGTTAAGTTAACCATCAAGTAAGTAGAACAGCAAATAAAAGTCATTTGATCATTTCAATATCCCAATGATCTAACTTCCACCCTGATCACCAGCTAGCATCTGTGAAATTTCAAATTTCCATTATGCTTCTTTAAAATTTGTTCAATGGAACAAAAGCAAAAAAATATATATTATAAAAAGGAAGTGGCAAAATCATCATATTTGAGTCGATATTGCTAATAGTTCAAACGTAAGGTACTTCCAAACATACGTTCTTGATTTAAAGTAAAAAAACTATTCAATTTTTTCTTCCAAAAAAAGGCTTCAGAATTCGAAAAAGTTCTGCTTACAGCAATAGCAACGACGCAAAAAAAAAAAAAAAAAAAAAAAACCAAGCTCACTATTTTACTCTGATGGAGAAATGAAAGAGCCATGCTCTTTAAACTGGCAGTAATATCTAAACTACAATCCAGTACTAATATAGCTTCTCCATCACATAAACCATAAAAAATATACAATTATATAAAGGAAGGGGGGAAACCCAGAATCTAACAGCATTCATCATTAAAACCCAGAAATCAATAAGCAGACAAAACTCTTACTGCAGAAGAGAAATTGGAAAAGAAAAGTACCAAGAAGCGCTCGTGCCAAGTCAATTTGCGGCACTTTTTGATGTGGGGAGGATCATGCAATGAAGAAGGGAAAGCTATTTCTTTGAGATCGTATTGAACCTAGTCATACAGCTTCCTGCACAGAACTTTTACCTTCATTTTAGGTTGATATAAGAGATACCAAATTTGAGGTTGATATAAGAGATACCAAATTTGATTAAGCTAATGAATTATCTTTGTTGTTCCATGGTCTAAATATTTAAGCGAAGCAGGCTATTAACAGGGTTCGGCGGTACTGAGGCCGAAGGGCTTTTGATTTTCTTTTTTTTAACTTTTTCATGGTTTTCAGGAGCTAGCTCGGATTTGGGAAGGTTAGCTGTTTGGTCCTGCTTAGACCAAAGATAAAGAAACCAAAATTAAAGAATGAAAAATAAACAAAATTCAAACAAAGAAGAAAAAGAGGTAATGCTTTCTTCAATATCAGAAGATGATTGTAAAATAAATAGCTGAGGATTTTGATTCATCACAGCCAAAAAAACTTGAGTTACTAAACTAAACTTTAGGAACGAAGAAAATGAAAAACAAAGTTAAAGAACTAAGAGTTTAATGATAAATATCGAGAAAGATCAGAGGAAGATAGAAAGAGGAACCTTGATGATTCTTCGAGGGAGATCACTATTGGCAATTGGAAAAGCTTCAATTGATGAATGAAAAAGCTGAGGATTTTGATTCATCACAGCCAGAAAAACTTGAGTTACTAAACTAAACTTTAGGAACGAAGAAAATGAAAAACAAAGTTAAAGAACAAAGAGTTTAATGATGAATATCGAGAAAGATCAGAGGAAGATAGAAAGAGGAACCTTGATGATTCTTCGAGGGAGATCACTATTGGCAATTGGAAAAGCTTCAATTGATGAATGAAAAAGGGAAATAAAAAAATATATAACTGGGGTTTTGAGAATTGGGAGATAGAAAAAAAATCGAGAATAAGAAAAACAGAGGAAAGAAGAGAGGTCCCTTTCCCTTAACTCTGAGCTGATAATTTTTTTGGTTGATAGTCATCAAGTTTCCACTTTCTATCTTCCTCGGATCCTTCTCAATTTGTTTGTTTCCCGAGATTTCTCAATAAATTCTTAGCTCTTTTACTTTGTTTTCCATTTTCTTATAGAGCCATCTGAATGGCAGAAATGATGATAAGTAATCGAACTTGGAATTTCTACATTAAAATTGAAAATATATGGGAAGAAGAGGGTAAAGTTTCCACAACATGACAACAAAACAATTGTATTACACTATTGCAAAAAACAGTACATGTCCTGAAATCGATGGTATTGCAGCCAGCACAAGCGTGCTACAACCTAACCTGAAGACGACTTTGGACTAGAAGTATCGACAGAAAAACTAGTTGTAGAAGTTGAGGAATTATTTTGTGAACCAAGTTGTATACAGAAATTGTTTGTGAGGCCCCACATGGTTGCATATTAGCCTAATCTTTTGTCTCCCTCTCATCCATCTCAGCAAGATCTTCATGTGCCTCTTGCTTGTAAGTCCTCACAACCCAACCTCCTGAACTCATAAACACATTTCTACTCCATTATGTCGAGCACAGGCAAGTAAAGCATGAAAAAAAAAATAATGCATGGAATTCAAGATCCTAAAATTATGGAACAAAAAAACTGCACTGCCCTTACTTCACTCTTGGGCTTAGCTTAATTAGATGTGGAAACAACAAATATAGATACACAATGAATACGGATTATAGTCTACTAAACAACTGACCTTGACTCGTTCCCAAGTATCACCAACGGTGAGGGGCCCATGCTCCTTGAGAATGTCAAAGATGACTCTGGTTATGGTCTGCGTTTGCTCTGGCGACGTTTTCAACTCGATTGGCTTCATTTTCAGCTTGGGTTTCGTTGAAAAGTACCGAATCATACTCCCAAACATCTTGTCTCCCTAAATTTATAGTGTTTTATTTCATTCAAAATAAACTATAACAAATTTAGTAATTGAGAGAACAAAAAGGAAAACAGATTGAAAAAAGGCATACCTTCAACAAGAACTATGTTTGTTTTATATACTACCCTTTCGGCTGTTGCCCTTTATCATTTTGGGCTTTTATAAGTTCTAAATAGGTTGCTTTTATGTATTCATTTCCAACAGAACACAAACAATCCCAACTAAGTTCATTGATGACCTCCATTCAAAACTATTTTAAAGAAAACATAAATGCATACACGAATCATGACAATCTCCACCGAATATGATCATGAAACCCAAATCGACAAAACCCTTTGCAATTAGCAAATCGGTTGAAATTCTTCAATTCTTCAATTACTATAAATATTAACAAGCATCCCAATTAGATTTTCTTTTTTTAAAAACTAAAGTACAGACTTTTTGAGAAAACTAAGAAACAGAATGTCACAACTCACAACGAATTAAAAAGACCAGTTATTACCATCCAGAAAAACTACCAAATAAACTCTACATGTGTCACAACTCCCACCGGGTCCCTACAACAAAAATCAAGCCAACACAGATGCAGTAAACCATTTACATATGGATGCTTTTTGTTTAGGCAATTAGCATTCTGCTAAGCAAAGATTTAAAATAAATAGAAAATAACACAAAAGCTATAATATTAAACAGAGGGAAACAAACAATCCAAAAATAAAGAACAACATATAGTAGACGATAAACAAACAAAAATGAAGAACAAGACCGACATCTATAGATTTGAAAGACGGAACGAAACAGTGATTTCTAAAGTTGAAAACCAAAAACCATAAGAAAAACCCACTGAAATACAAGTAAAACACACCTGGAACTCTGAATTAGGATCCTCAATCAACGATGGAAGCTGAGAAAGGCAAATTTCAGCAGCCATG
Organism: Gossypium rotundifolium; assembly: GCA_025506655.1. Lineage (NCBI taxonomy): Eukaryota > Viridiplantae > Streptophyta > Magnoliopsida > Malvales > Malvaceae > Gossypium > Gossypium rotundifolium. The sequence goes on along the minus strand of CP106728.1, from coordinate 158,015,491 downwards.
TCCCATGCATCCCTGGAATGTGCAGAAGAAAATTTTAAAATAAACAACTGAAAAACAAGTTGTAAAGTAAGTCAATATCCCTTATAGTACCACGCATAGTGCTGATGGGTTTGTGGCAACATTGGGTAAGAAATTGGAGAACAATTTGCAGAGCGCATAATCCTCTCGGCAAGCAAAAAATTTCTGAACAAACTAGCAACTAGTAAATCCTGTCTAAACAACCTTCGGAAAAGGTCTGCATCACAAAAAGAAGAGTTGATTAAATAGATTAGAATACATGAACCGCTTAAATAAAAGAAGGCACACAACTGATCAATACACTGAAAGAACTACCATGAGGGAGAACATTCCAAGCAATTGTGTCTGTCACTGCAGTAAATATCCAATTCAATTCCCCTAGAAGTGTTTTACGGTCATTTTGACGGCCAGGAATTTTATCAATAAGTGAAGAGTCAAGAGACTCATGAAGCAATGAACGTGTACAAAACCTGGAAGAGATAACAACCATCAGAAGATTAATAAGCTCATTTTATACAGAATAATTAAATAAATTAAAATCAGATGAGCAATTTATTAAAACTGCTCAATAAGGTGAATACCATGTTTAAAAATCCAGAAACAATACTTTGAGGAAGAGTCTCATGTGAATCACATGCAGCCAGAAGAATGCAGTCTCTTGAAGATCCAGAGTAGTTAGAAGTGCCACAGTCAAGAAGCTATCAGTCAAATTCAAATAAAGAAAAAATGAAAATCAAATAAGGCTAGAGAAGGAAGACAATGATGTCTATTTGAATAGCGCCAGGCAGAAAATATACTAGTGACGAATTGAGGATAGAACGCGAGCAATTACCTCAATGAAGGCATTAACAACCATTCCTGCAGCAGAGCAATCAAATAAGGCTAGAGAAGGAAGACAAACAACCATTCCTGCAGCAGAGCAATCAAAAACATATATAGAATGTGTTTTTAGCCAAGAATCAAGATCGCTGATAGGCAAGGGAATATACTGTGTATAACTCTGCACAGGAAATGTTCAGCTTAGCAAGGAGAAAAACTGGCAAATAGAGCAAAAGAAAAACAACAAGAATTGATTCCTAACAGTTAAACAAGTGAACACCTTATTCAACAGCCAGATTTCACCATTTGCAGTTGGCTTTGGAACACCATGTCCATTGTAATGAAATAAAACTCTCTGACTTGGCATATCTGCGACATGTATTAAAAAGTTTCTTCACTTCATCCACTGTAGGATCAAGTTCAACCTTACTGCGAGCCTGGCCATGTTTAATAGAAAGAATTAGATTCTAAACTTGATGGAATAGCCTGTAATGAGACGTGGTATAAGATTGTGTTCAAACCTTGGGCTGCCACTTCTCATATTGATCTCTCCAGTTTTTCCCAATAGTTTCCACTGCTTTTTGTGGTGCCATAGAAAAAGGGTCTGCAACAATGAAAGAAAGAAAAAGTGGAACATACTAATATCAATGAAGAATGGATGCTGAAAAAAAAATTATATATTTTAATCATTTTGTGACCAAAGAATGGATGTTGGATAGAAAATATGATTGAAAACTTATTTTGTGCAAGTGCAGCACTACGATTCCAACTTTTTCCTCCTTGGCAACCAATAAAGCAAGGCCACTACAAAATAGATAATCATTCCCGAGACTGCATGCAAAATACTATGTTGGTGCAGCAATAACCCTACAAAAAAGTGACACTTTCTTAACCACCGAACTTGATAATTATTTCAATTTTCTATCCAATTTTCTGTTGGTCGTTTGCCACTGCTTCAAACACCATAAACGGTAAAACAAAACTTCAAAAGAACGTAATCCGAAGCTCCAAAATTTACCTTCCTCTTTGAAAAAGTTCAATATGTTAAAAGTTCCAAACTACTTATAGTTACAAAATATTCCCTTTTTTACCCTAACATAAAAGGAGATACTTGCTTCCCAACTGATAAAAAGAAATATAGAGAAGAGCTCAGTTTGAAGTAGGATCATAATTAGCACTCTTGGACAGGATTTATAGTAATTCTCAACATTCCAATGCAAATATAAAGACAACTAAGGAGCAGATACCGTTTAGAGCCAAAGGCAAACAATATCCAAACTTAAAATTCATGCATGCTCAACGAATCAACAAGCATTTAGTTCGGTCATATATTAAAATAACACAAAACTTATTAAAGATTTCTTGAGGGATAATCATAAGCATTAAAGCTTCAATAACCATTAAATAGCAAAAATAAGAGAGAATTGACTCAAAAAACATACCAGTCCAGCACTCCATTCTTGCGCAAGGAGATATTTTTATTACATCGGGTGGATCAACACTGATATTCAAACATAAAACTAGGGCCACACATCCTGTCTTCATCTGCATATGAAGCCGTAAGTCAAGTGAATATGGTCAAGCACACCATATCAAGACAAATTAAAGGGAAAAAAAGTTCTTAGGGGATGGTTTCTAATATTTATTAAGAAGAAACATACTATTATCTAAGAATCAAATTCAGTTCCAAGAAAGAAAATATTACTTAATGTATTGCAAAGAAACCCGAGCAAAGAGGCTGCTGAAAGATAAAAACAGTCTTTTTAATGCACACTTTAGGAAGTAGAATGCTAACAAATTTGGTATAGTATAACACTATTTCAAATTATTTGTATTCTGCATGTTTAGATCATCCATCCTATGAAAAATTTTAAGTCACATGCCTCAGACTGATCAATTAAACTAATTATTGTACAGTTTCCCAGGGAATTAAACTAGACTGATCATCTGATGGTTGACTTAACAATTGGGATACCGGTTTCACAGTAATTATAATCCAGCCAATCAGAGATTTTTCTTTTGCAGGACATCAGACTAGAAAGCAGTTTTTTATACACGAGACCAGTAGGCTATCTGGACTGCCATATTAGAAAGAAAGCCAGCCGAAAAAGTTTAAAGCAATATCTTAAGTGATATAAAAGGGAAAGGAAAGAAGAGACTTTAATTTGGTCAGACCAAAGACTGCAAACACACACAGCTAAACACACCACACTCCAAAAAAGAGATGAAAAAAGCAAAAGACAAATGTTGAATCAAAGATTCATACCTGAAATCAGTCTCCAATGAAGCAGGGGTTACAAAAATCGCAACAAAGAAACGGCAGAGAAATGAACCCACCGAAATAGAAGTAAAAAAAAAAAACATTGATCTGAAACCAAAATAGAAACGAAAAGGCAAAGACAGACAAGACGAAGTTCAAGATTCATACCTCAAAATCAGTCCCCTATGAAGCAGTGGATTTCAAAAACCACAAAAAACAGAGTGTAGCGTGTGTGTGTTTTTTGCCCTTCGGTTACCCAAAGCGAAAAAAATGAGAGGAAAGAAATTGAAAAGATACGGAGAGAGAGAATCGGTAAAGAAATGGGAGGAGATTTGGATTGAAGAGATATATTTCATGATTTGTTATGAAAACAGAAGAAATGAGGAAGAAAAAGAAAACAAAGAAGGGAGACCGAGAGAGAGAGAAAGAAACGGATAATAAATGTGGTAAATCAGTTTTGGGCCATCTTAACGGTCACTTAGTATTTTATTTGAATTATTAAATTGCTATTTTTATTTAATTTTATTTAATTTTTTATTTAATGAAAAAGCTATGAATGGAAGAGAGAGAAATTTCAAAGGTGGAGAAGGGAGGGGATTTGAAAAGGCTGAAGAATAATTAATACCTTCTTTAAATTACAAAGAAGGTAAAGAGCCGTTAGAAAAAAAAGAGGGGAATCGGGATATCCCTAGAATAGGATATACCTGAACCGGGATACTCCTATTCGGGATAACAGTGAACCGGGATATCCCTGGAATGGGATATCCCTGGTCGGAATAAGCATGACAGGTTGCCCGGTCCAGACAAGAAAAAGTACCTGAACCGGTCAATAAAACACATAAACCGGTACCTAAAAATTCTGAACCGGAATAAGAAACGCCAGGATAGCCCTGGAATAGCTTATTCCGAGTCGGAATACGACAGGAATAGAGCGGGAATAGCTTATTCCGAGTCGGAATATGACAGGGATAGAGCCGGAACAGAATAAGAAAGAAAATTTTCGAAATAAATAACGTTTAAGTCTCCTGTTTGGCTTCCGGGAGAATGCAAAATGAACAGAATTTGCCGACCAACAGGTGTATGAGTAATAAATTAAAAAAAAAACAAAAGAAACAACGAATAGAAACAGTGATTTCTAAACCTGAAAACCAAAAAACCATAAAATAAACCAAGAAATAGAAGTACAAAAGCATAGTTCTTAAATTAAAAACAGAGCACGGAAAAGACAATGTTGAAGCAAAGATTCATACCTTATGAAGGGATTCCAAAAATCCCAAAAACAGAAACGGCAGTGTCCTTGCATTCCTTTGGGCGTCGGTTACAAAAAAGCTAAAAAACAAAAGACAAATGAGACGGGCAGAATAAAGGAGAGAGTAAAGGGAAAAGCAATGTTAGAAAAAAAGGAAAATGAGATTGAGAATAAACTACGAAAAAGATGCCCATTATCACAAGACACAGTAACTGAGCAGAAACCCCAAAACCATGCCCATTCTCCAAGCCCAAAAAACCAGGACCACTATCCCGAGTAGCAAAAAACCAATGGCCCAGTAGGACCAGAACAAAAAGAACACGAACCAATTCTCTTTCCTAAATTTGTTGAGACCTATATATTGAAAACAAGGTGATTAAATTCCTGATCACATACCCATAAATTTTCATTTAGAAGGATTGACCATCTCAGAAATATGCAAAAGGAAATGAAGACATAAAGTAAGAAATGCAGTTCCCTTTTCATGAATGTCAAGACAATGAGAGAACATAGCAGGATATAACAAACCTGGTTGCCGTAACTGATACCCACGTTTGCCCAAGCACGCACCTAGTTTGGCTTCAAATCTAGTGCCTAAAGATCCAGACATAGACCAAAAGACTAAATTCAATAGTGCTGAAAATATGGCCACCACAGGCAAAGGGAAGCTCATCATCAAATAATTTTAAATGGACAATCTCAGTAACAGAGGCTAAACAAATCAAACTGCATGTGCAAGATCTGAATGCATTAAAAAAGGCATTTTGAAAGAGATGATCAAGGGTATATGTAAATTGAGGAAGTGCATAATCAAATCATCTAAATTAACCAATAGCTTCAACAAATCAAATAACTAATTACATGGAGCTTAACAGAAGAGCTAGTTTGTCTTCTAAGGTCCAACTAGGTGCAACATGTTATTTGGAGAATCTTTTTAGCAACCTAAGGTTACAAAGATGGAGCAAGTAAATAATTCAACCCTACAAGAGGGCTGTATAACACACCAATGCATCACTTTACCATATGAATTTGGCACACAGAAGATTGACATGTTGGGTTATCACATGTTTTGCATTTCTTTATGCCATCCTTTCAATTGATTAAGCACAAGCCAAGTCCTAGGCACACTTTTTTGTATAGAAGCGAAAAAGCCCCCTTGATTCAAGAAGCACAAATTTACATATTCACCTTAATTTACTCAAAAAATTGCTCTTTTTACATCTTGCACCTCAAATGGTTCAGGTAGTTACAGCACCCTTGCCAACATTGTCAACACCTTCATAATTCATTTTTTTTATTCTGGCCTAACATGCAAAATAGTGAGCAACACACCATACAAATTGATCCTTAGTAAAATACTAATACTCATATATTTTGAATTTCACACAGTACAGGTGCTCCAACTTAGTAAAGAGAACCCCAAAATTTTAGGATAGGGAAAATAAATTTCTAATAATAAAAAAAGTAATCATGAAATTAACATATCAGGCGGTATACAGATAGGCCACCACTATTCAAGGGGGAATGATGTAGAGGCTACCTGTTGATAAGCTAATATTGCATCAGCACTCTGCACACTGTTGGCTTGTGTTGCACCAAGCTTGTTCCAAAGAGAATAATCATTAGGTTTAATTTTCAAAGCAGTTTTGAAAGATGCAATGGCCTTATCATATTCTCTCGACAAATTATACAGAACACCAAGGACAATGTGTACATCAGCATCCTCAGGAGACATCTGAGCAGCTTTGAATAATCTAGCAACCTGTATGGCAGAAAACACTTCGATTAACACCAGAATATAACAATAACATTTTCAAAATGTAATGTTAGGGATAAGCTTCTAGTAATCTTAAGGAAATTATTTCCTGTCACCGTATGTAAAACTCTAAGTCCAAAATATAATCACTGCAGTCATGGAAATCATATGCAAAAAGACACTCTTGTAATCACAGCATTCACAACATAAGCAAACTATCCCACAGTAACATTAGAGGAAGCGGCTTACACCCAAACCAAGATTGCAATATCAAGGCATTGTTCCAAAAGACAAAAACCAACCAAAAAAAAAAAAGAATTATACCCTAGTGTACTTACATCAGCATAATACAAAAAATTAGCGAGCTCCGGTGGTGCAAGAGTACCATACTTTGGGTGATGACGTAACCATCCATACAGATACTTTAAAGCAGCAGTCTGTTCCAATTCTGAACTTTTCAAACAGTATTATTTGTTTGACACTCAAAATTTTAATCTCATCTTGATTAAAGGGATAATAAGCATTCACTAACCATTTGTATGACTCACACCAAGAGCAAGAAGTACTTCCAGATTGGTAGGATCGGCCTCCTGAGCACACATCATTGCTGCAATAGCCTGTACAGAGACATCTAATCAGTGAATTACATTTTTTCTACAAAGTCAAATGTTTGGACCCCAGTAAAGACCACATAAAACTGCAGATGCATTAATCAAGAATAACAGAAGTATAAAAAGGTCTTGCATAATCCATGTAAGTCTCAAGATAATGACAAGCAGACACATTAATCATCCAAAACAATTTGCAATAAATGTGAAACATTACACTTCATAGGCTTGATATAGACATAGTTTAAGATAGAACCTTATCCATTCAAATTAATTTTAATTAAGCCAAAAAGGTTTTGACATGGTTCAAGAATAAATAGAAGCGGATGATAAGTGAAATGTAATGCACTACTAGTTCATGTGACAACAAATGATAATAGGTTAGATCCAGAACATTAGCAGCCAGGCAAAGACTGCAGCCTTAGATCTGGTACTCTGACCGAAGCCTCAGGCCACTAAGATAAACATGATATCAATCATATTGCAAACTTCAATGTTTAAACGAAAAATAGCTCCTTCTATCCCTTTCCAGTAAAAGTTTTCATATATAAGAAATGAACATTGCATGGTACACCAAAGTGGCTATATCAAACCAGCAAAGAATGGTCAACCTTGCCAGGCAAAGAATCATGTTGAGTATTTGTTTGTTATGGTTGAGTATTTTGAGATAGTTATATGTAGCTAACTTTGAGTATTATGTTGAGATGGAAATGGTTAATATGTGTATGAGTGTGAATGTGTTGATTTGTTGAATGGATGAAAAGGAATCGGTATGTTTAAGCTAGCATAAAGTTGGATAATTTCACAATTTAGTCCTTGGATAATTTCAACAATCATGGATGAAAAGGAATCGTTATGTTTAAGCTTGGGGAATCCGTGATGCATTGTACAATTAATCGACCTTGCAAACAAACCAGATTATTAGAAAACCAAAATACAATTACTACTGCTTTGACAATCAATATTATACGATATCAAATAAAATTTAAATTAAGAGATAAACCTAAAAAGATAACTTATAAAAAGGTTACCGAATAGGATATCCCAAAAGGGAAAATTGGCCGGAAAACTGAAGGTTCCCGGTCGCAAGATAACCCCGCCAAAAACGTACCAAGAATAAACCAATAAACGGTATATATCGGGAATAGCAAATATTGAAATTTTGAAATAAGGGAAAGCCTAAATGAGAAAGAAAAAATTTAAACCGGTTGGTTTGGAATGGAAAGAAAATTGAAAATGAAGTATAATTAAAAAAAAAAACAAAAAAAGAATAAAACATATTTCTAAAAAAAACCAAAAAATAAAATAACCAAAAATAAATAAAAGCAATTCAAATAAAACAGAAACGGAAGGTTTGGCAAATTAACCTTATGAGTTCCTCCAAAAACAAGAAACAGTTTTTTGTCCAAATAAAAAAGTAATAAAATTGAAATGACGGAAAAAAGGAAGAGAAAGGGAAAAGAATTTAGAAAAAAGGAAAAGAGATTGAGAAAACAAAAGATCCCATTAACAAGCCAGTAAAAAAAAAAAGACATCCCTATTGTAGCAAAAACAATGGCCATAACCGAACAAAAAACCGAACCAATTTTCCTAAATTGTTAGATAATATGAAAACAAGGAAAATCGATCAATACCATAATTTTAATTAAAGAAGACATCAAAATAACAAAAATGAAGAAAGAAGTCATTTTCATTAACAGAAGAAGGAAACAATTAAACTGGGCAAAGTTCCAACCAAAAGTTAATTCAAAAGTCCAAATAGCCAAAAAATTCCTGCATACCAAAGGAAATCAAGTTATACAAGCAAAAATAAATTGAAAATTTGACAAGAGGGTAACAATAAATGCATTGAAGATTAATGAAAGAAATTTGAAAGAAGATAGTAAATGGGAATGTAAATAAATCAAATAATCTAATTAACAATACAAAACTCAAATAAAAGGAGCTAAAGAAACTAGGCCTATAACAGTACATGAGAAATCAGACTAGGCCAAGTGACAAAAATACAAAAAATTCATTAAAAATAAGACCTTTACATAAATTTCAAAAAATTGAATTTGGATCACCAAATTTTTCATTTTTATAGGCTTCTTTTGCCACTCAGATTAAAAATAAAACCACTTTTAAATAAACAAAAATTCCTTTTATTTAAGAAACACTTAAATTACAAATTCATATTACTGCAAAATTTAACATTTCCCATTTTCAGTTACACAATTTGGCAATTCAAATCAACACCTTAAAAAATCCCATTTAGTAAAATAAAAATTCAAACAAAAATATCCAAAATAGGCAACAGGGATATTAATAACAAAGTAATATAAATACATTTTCAGACAAGGAAAAAAACAATAATTAAGATTAAGATTAATTACATTAAGGTATCAAAGGCAATATAAAATGGATTGTCCTGTAAATTGACCAAGCTAACCAAAGAAAATCTTAATTCACCAATTTAAAAAGAAGTAAATTTGTCTTAAATTATAAGACAGAAAGTCAAGCCATTAATTTGCGAAATTATCTGTAAAGCAAGACAACATACCCAGTAAATAATTAACCTTCACAAAAGTTGGATAAAAAATTGTTCACATTAAACATAAATTTAAAAAGAATTACAGTGTAATTACAAGATCTTAAGCAAATTCCATAGAAACCTTCAATATTAAACCAGCAAAACCAATTGCAATAGAACTTTCAAAGAACAAGACACCAAAAAAACACAATTACAAATTAAGCCTTACAAAAATTGCCTTCGGCAAGCAATTGAGGACCCAAAGGATATTAAGCCCTAGATACATTGTTCAAAATTAATTTTAAGTTTAAATAAATTACTTTTAAAATTAAAAATCATAACCAATCTAATACAAGCCTTAATCAAACATTAAAACTTAATTTTGGTTTAACATAATTACAAATTAATAATTTAAACCAAAATTTAATGCAGAAAATAAAAATAATAATTTGAATTCATAGCAACATATCAGGGGAAAATACAGAAGACACTAATCATGAAGTCCAACAAAAATATTACATAAAACTTCAAAATAAAATTCTTTCAATCTTTAAAAGTTTGACTAATAAATTAATAATTAAACAAAGGTTAATTCAAAAATTGAAAGAATGAATTGCCAAGTTATTGACATATTTTTGATAGATTTTCAAACATTAAAGCAATTGGTTATTGATCAGGTTAGGTAGATAAAAGGTTTGATAATTAAATGTATGAACATTATGTTAACACAAATATCAAAATTTTCCAATAATTGGATCAGGATAGGTATATCGGTATTAACCTTGCCAAAATATGAACAATTTAAATTAATGTTTAGGAAAAAGATTTGAAAAAAAATTCATTTGAAAGAATTAACTACAAATTATATTGAGGTGGTCAACCTTTTAAAAAAAATTTTAATTTTAAGGAAATTGTTAAAAATTTTAGAAATTAAATAAAAATATATGTTAAAATTTTTTCCAAGTGTGAAAATTAACTGGGAGCAAAAGAATTATTAGAAAAATGGATAAATTCTACAAATTAATTGAAGAATCTAAAATTGGACATTAAAGGAATTAATTGTTTAAGAACCTAAAATTTAAATTCACTAATTGTAAACAGGGTTATTTCATAAAACATCACAAAAAATTATGTATCAAAAAGAATTAATCAATTAATAGGATAAATTTTAGAATGTAAACAATTAACAGGAAACAATAGAATTTAATTAAAAATAAAATCAATTAAAATCCAGTAAAGAAATAAATTAGAGAAATGCATGGAAAAATTTAAAAGGTTCTTCAAAGTACCAAATCCAGATTGAAAAGCCAACAATATATAGGCAAAGCCAAATTAAATTGAAAAAGTTTAAGAAAAACAATTACATAAAAATATTTATAGCAAGTAAATGAGAATAATAATTAATAAAAGTGTAAATAAGTTTGGAAAGATTCCTTCTTTCCAAATCCATAACAATCCAATCAAAAAGTTTTTTGTTTTATATACTGCCCTTTCGGCTTTTGCCCTTTATCATTTTGGGCTTTTATAAGTTCTAAATAGGTTGCTTTTATGTATTCATTTCCAACAGAACACAAACAATCCCAACTAAGTTCATTGATGACCTCCATTCAAAACTATTTAAAAAAAAAACATAAATGCATACACGAATCATGACAATCTCCACCGAATATGATCATGAAACCCAAATCGACAAAACCCTTTGCAATTAGCAAATCGGTTGAAATTCTTCAATTCTTCAATTACTATAAATATTAACAAGCATCCCAATTAGATTTTCTTTTTTTAAAAACTAAAGTACAGACTTTTTGAGAAAACTAAGAAACAGAATGTCACAACTCACAACGAATTAAAAAGACCTGTTATTACCATCCAGAAAAACTACCAAATAAACTCTACATGTGTCACAACTCCCACCGGGTTCCTAGAACAAAAATCTAACCAACACAGATGCAGTAAACCATTTACATATGGATGCTTTTTGTTTAGGCAATTAGCATTCTGCTACGCAAAGATTTAAAAGAAATAGAAAATAACACAAAAGCTATAATATTAAACAGAGGGAAACAAACAATCCAAAAATAAAGAACAACATATAGTAGACGATAAACAAACAAAAATGAAGAAGAAAACCGACATCTATAGATTTGAAAGACGGAACGAAACAGTGATTTCTAAAGTTGAAAACCAAAAACCATAAGAAAAACCCACTGAAATACAAGTAAAACACACCTGGAACTCTGAATTAGGATCCTCAATCAACGATGGAAGCTGAGAAAGGCAAATTTCAGCAGCCATGTCCCATGCATCCCTGGAATGTGCAGAAGAAAATTTTAAATTAAACAACTGAAAAACAAGTTGTAAAGTAAGTCAATATCCCTTATAGTACCATGCATAGTGCTGATGGGTTTGTGGCAACATTGGGTAAGAAATTGGAGAACAATTTGCAGAGCGCATAATCCTCTCGGCAAGCAAAAAATTTCTGAACAAACTAGCAACTAGTAAATCCTGTCTAAACAACCTTCGAAAAGGTCTGCATCACAAAAAGAAGAGTTGATTAAATAGATTAGAATACATGAACCGCTTAAATAAAAGAAGGCACACAACTGATCAATACACTGAAAGAACTACCATGAGGGAGAACATTCCAAGCAATTGTGTCTGTCACTGCAGTAAATATCCAATTCAATTCCCCTAGAAGTGTTTTACAGTCATTTTGACGGCCAGGAATTTTATCAATAAGTGAAGAGTCAAGAGACTCATGAAGCAATGAACGTGTACAAAACCTGGAAGAGATAACAACCATCAGAAGATTAATAAGCTCATTTTATACAGAATAATTAAATAAATTAAAATCAGATGAGCAATTTATTAAAACTGCTCAATAAGGTGAATACCATGTTTAAAAATCCAGAAACAATACTTTGAGGAAGAGTCTCATGTGAATCACATGCAGCCAGAAGAATGCAGTCTCTTGAAGATCCAGAGTAGTTAGAAGTGCCACAGTCAAGAAGCTATCAATCAAATTCAAATAAAGAAAAAATGAAAATCAAAAAAGGCTAGAGAAGGAAGACAATGATGTCTATTTGAATAGCGCCAGGCAGAAAATATACTAGTGACGAATTGAGGATAGAATGCGAGCAATTACCTCAATGAAGGCATTAACAACCATTCCTGCAGCAGAGCAATCAAATAAGGCTAGAGAAGGAAGACAAACAACCATTCCTGCAGCAGAGCAATCAAAAACATATATAGAATGTGTTTTTAGCCAAGAATCAAGATCGCTGATAGGCAAGGGAATATACTGTGTATAACTCTGCACAGGAAATGTTCAGCTTAGCAAGGAGAAAAACTGGCAAATAGAGCAAAAGAAAAGCAACAAGAATTGATTCCTAACAGTTAAACAAGTGAACACCTTATTAAACAGCCAGATTTCACCATTTGCAGTTGGCTTTGGAACACCATGTCCATTGTAATGAAATAAAACTCTCTGACTTGGCATATCTGCGACATGTATTAAAAAGTTTCTTCACTTCATCCACTGTAGGATCAAGTTCAACCTTACTGCGAGCCTGGCCATGTTTAATAGAAAGAATTAGATTCTAAACTTGATGGAATAGCCTGTAATGAGACGTGGTATAAGATGGTGTTCAAACCTTGGGCTGCCACTTCTCATATTGATCTCTCCAGTCTTTCCCAATAGTTTCCACTGCTTTTTGTGGTGCCATAGAAAAACGGTCTGCAACAATGAAAGAAAGAAAAAGTGGAACATACTAATATCAATGAAGAATGGATGCTGAAAAAAAATTATATATTTTAATCATTTTGTGACCAAAGAATGGATGTTGGATAGAAAATATGATTGAAAACTTATTTTGTGCAAGTGCAGCACTACGATTCCAACTTTTTCCTCCTTGGCAACCAATAAAGCAAGGCCACTACAAGGGTTGTATATAGAAACAATAAATAGATAATCATTCCCGAGACTGCATGCAAAATACTATGTTGGTGCAGCAATAACCCTACAAAAAGTGACACTTTCTTAACCACCGAACTTGATAATTATTTCAATTTTCTATCCAATTTTCTGTTGGTCGTTTGCCACTGCTTCAAACACCATAAACGGTAAAACAATACTTCAAAAGAACGTAATCCGAAGCTCCAAAATTTACCTTCCTCTTTGAAAAAGTTCAATATGTTAAAAGTTCCAAACTACTTATAGTTACAAAATATTCCCTTTTTTACCCTAACATAAAAGGAGATACCTGCTTCCCAACTGATAAAAAGAAATATAGAGAAGAGCTCAGTTTGAAGTAGGATCATAATTAGCACTCTTGGACAGGATTTATAGTAATTCTCAACATTCCAATGCAAATATAAAGACAACTAAGGAGCAGATACCGTTTAGAGCCAAAGGCAAACAATATCCAAACTTAAAATTCATGCATGCTCAACGAATCAACAAGCATTTACTTCGGTCATATATTAAAATAACACAAAACTTATTAAAGATTTCTTGAGGGATAATCATGAGCATTAAAGCTTCAATAACCATTAAATAGCAAAAATAAGAGAGAATTGACTCAAAAAACATACCAGTCCAGCACTCCATTCTTGCGCAAGGAGATATTTTTATTACATCGGGTGGATCAACACTGATATTTAAACATAAAACTAGGGCCACACATCCTGTCTTCATCTGCATATGAAGTCGTAAGTCAAGTGAATATGGTCAAGCACACCATATCAAGACAAATTAAAGGGAAAAAAGTTCTTAGGGGATGGTTTCTAATATTTATTAAGAAGAAACATACTATTATCTAAGAATCAAATTCAGTTCCAAGAAAGAAAATATTACTTAATGTATTGCAAAGAAACCCGAGCAAAGAGGCTGCTGAAAGATAAAAACAGTCTTTTTAATGCACACTTTAGGAAGTAGAATGCTAACAAATTTGGTATAGTATAACACTATTTCAAATTATTTGTATTCTGCATGTTTAGATCATCCATCCTATGAAAAATTTTAAGTCACATGCCTCAGACTGATCAATTAAACTAATTATTGTACAGTTTCCGGGAATTAAACTAGACTGATCATCTGATGGTTGACTTAACAATTGGGATACCGGTTTCACAGTAATTATAATCCAGCCAATCAGAGATTTTTCTTTTGCAGGACATCAGACTAGAAAGCAGTTTTTTATACACGAGACCAGTAGGCTATCTGGACTGCCATATTAGAAAGAAAGCCAGCCGAAAAAGTTTAAAGCAATATCTTAAGTGATATAAAAGGGAAAGGAAAGAAGAGACTTTAATTTGGTCAGACCAAAGACTGCAAACACACACAGCTAAACACACCACACTCCAAAAAAGAGATGAAAAAAGCAAAAGACAAATGTTGAATCAAAGATTCATACCTGAAATCAGTCTCCAATGAAGCAGGGGTTACAAAAATCGCAACAAAGAAACGGCAGAGAAATGAACCCACCGAAATAGAAGTAAAAAAAACATTGATCTGAAACCAAAATAGAAATGAAAAGGCAAAGACAGACAAAGACGAAGTTCAAGATTCATACCTCAAAATCAGTCCCCTATGAAGCAGTGGATTTCAAAAACCACAAAAAACAGAGTGTAGCGTGTGTGTGTTTTTTGGCCTTCGGTTACCCAAAGCGAAAAAAATGAGAGGAAAGAAATTGAAAAGATACGGAGAGAGAGAATCGGTAAAGAAATGGGAGGAGATTTGGATTGAAGAGATATATTTCATGATTTGTTATGAAAACAGAAGAAATGAGGAAGAAAAAGAAAACAAAGAAGGGAGACCGAGAGAGAGAGAAAGAAACGGATAATAAATGTGGTAAATCAGTTTTGGGCCATCTTAACGGTCACTTAGTATTTTATTTGAATTATTAAATTGTTATTTTTATTTAATTTTATTTAATTTTTTATTTAATGAAAAAGCTATGAATGGAAGAGAGAGAAATTTCAAAGGTGGAGAAGGGAGGGGATTTGAAAAGGCTGAAGAATAATTAATACCTTCTTTAAATTACAAAGAAGGTAAAGAGCCGTTAGAAAAAAAGAGGGAATCGGGATATCCCTAGAATAGGATATACCTGAACCGGGATACTCCTATACGGGATAACAGTGAACCGGGATATCCCTGGAATGGGATATCCCTGGTCGGAATAAGCATGACAGGTTGCCCGGTCCAGACAAGAAAAAGTACCTGAACCGGCCACTAAAACACATAAACCGGTACCTAAAAATTCTGAACCGGAATAAGAAACGCCAGGATATCCTTATTCCGAGTCGGAATATGACAGGGATAGAGCCGGAACAGAATAAGAAAGAAAATTTTCGAAATAAATAACGTTTAAGTCTCCTGTTTGGCTTCCGGGAGAATGCAGAATGAACAGAATTTGCCGACCAACAGGTGTATGAGTAATAAATTAAAAAAAACAAAAGAAACAACGAATAGAAACAGTGATTTCTAAACCTGAAAACCAAAAACCATAAAATAAACCAAGAAATAGAAGTACAAAAGCATAGTTCTTAAATTAAAAACAGAGAACGGAAAAGACAATGTTGAAGCAAAGATTCATACCTTATGAAGGGATTCCAAAAATCCCAAAAACAGAAACGGCAGTGTCCTTGCATTCCTTTGGGCGTCGGTTACAAAAAAGCTAAAAAACATAAGAGGAAAAATTTGAAATGAGACGGGCAGAATAAAGGAGAGAGTAAAGGGAAAAGCAATGTTAGAAAAAAGGAAAATGAGATTGAGAATAAACTACGAAAAGATGCCCATTATCACAAGACACAGTAACTGAGCAGAAACCCCAAAACCATGCCCATTCTCCAAGCCCAAAAAACCAGGACCACTATCCCGAGTAGCAAAAAACCAATGGCCCAGTAGGACCAGAACAAAAAGAACACGAACCAATTCTCTTTCCTAAATTTGTTGAGACCTATATATTGAAAACAAGGTGATTAAATTCCTGATCCCATACCCATAAATTTTCATTTAGAAGGATTGACCATCTCAGAAATATGCAAAAGGAAATGAAGACATAAAGTAAGAAATGCAGTTCCCTTTTCATGAATGTCAAGACAATGAGAGAACATAGCAGGATATAACAAACCTGGTTGCCGTAACTGATACCCACGTTTGCCCAAGCACGCACCTAGTTTGGCTTCAAATCTAGTGCCTAAAGATCCAGACATAGACCAAAAGACTAAATTCAATAGTGCTGAAAATATGGCCACCACAGGCAAAGGAAGTTCATCATCAAATAATTTTAAATGGACAATCTCAGTAACAGAGGCTAAACAAATCAAATTGCAAGTGCAAGATCTGAATGCATTAAAAAAGGCATTTTGAAAGAGATGATCAAGGGTATATGTAAATTGAGGAAGTGCATAATCAAATCATCTAAATTAACCAATAGCTTCAACAAATCAAATAACTAATTACATGGAGCTTAACAGAAGAGCTAGTTTGTCTTCTAAGGTCCAACTAGGTGCAACATGTTATTTGGAGAATCTTTTTAGCAGCCTAAGGTTACAAAGATGGAGCAAGTAAATAATTCAACCCTACAAGAGGGCTGTATAACACACCAATGCATCACTTTACCATATGAATTTGGCACACAGAAGATTGACATGTTGGGTTATCACATGTTTTGCATTTCTTTATGCCATCCTTTCAATTGATTAAGCACAAGCCAAGTCCTAGGCACACTTTTTTGTATAGAAGCAAAAAGCCCCTTGATTCAAGAAGCACAAATTTACATATTCACCTTAATTTACTCAAAAAATTGTTCTTTTTACATCTTGCACCTCAAATGGTTCAGGTAGTTACAGCACCCTTGCCAACATTGTCAACACCTTCATAATTCATTTTTTTTATTCTGGCCTAACATGCAAAATAGTGAGCAACACACCATACAAATTGATCCTTAGTAAAATACTAATACTCATATATTTTGAATTTCACACAGTACAGGTGCTCCAACTTAGTAAAGAGAACCCCAAAATTTTAGGATAGGGAAAATAAATTTTTAATAATAAAAAAAGTAATCATGAAATTAACATATCAGGCGGTATACAGATAGGCCACCACTATTCAAGGGGGAATGATGTAGAGGCTACCTGTTGATAAGCTAATATTGCATCAGCACTCTGCACACTGTTGGCTTGTGTTGCACCAAGCTTGTTCCAAAGAGAATAATCATTAGGTTTAATTTTCAAAGCAGTTTCGAAAGATGCAATGGCCTTATCATATTCTCTCGACAAATTATACAGAACACCAAGGACAATGTGTACATCAGCATCCTCAGGAGACATCTGAGCAGCTTTGAATAATCTAGCAACCTGTATGGCAGAAAACACTTCGATTAACACCAGAATATAACAATAACATTTTCACAATGTAATGTTAGGGATAAGCTTCTAGTAATCTTAAGGAAATTATTTCCTGTCACCGTATGTAAAACTCTAAGTCCAAAATATAATCACTGCAGTCATGGAAATCATATGCAAAAAGACACTCTTGTAATCACAGCATTCACAACATAAGCAAACTATCCCACAGTAACATTAGAGGAAGCGGCTTACACCCAAACCAAGATTGCAATATCAAGGCATTGTTCCAAAAGACAAAAACCAACCAAAAAAAAAAAAAAAAGAATTATACCCTAGTGTACTTACATCAGCATAATACAAAAAATTAGCGAGCTCAAGTGGTGCAAGAGTACCATACTTTGGGTGATGACGTAACCATCCATACAGATACTTTAAAGCAGCAGTCTGTTCCAATTCTGAACTTTTCAAACAGTATTATTTGTTTGACACTCAAAATTTTAATCTCATCTTGATTAAAGGGATAATAAGCATTCACTAACCATTTGTATGACTCACACCAAGAGCAAGAAGTACTTCCAGATTGGTAGGATCGGCCTCCTGAGCACACATCATTGCTGCAATAGCCTGTACAGAGATATCTAATCAGTGAATTACATTTTTTCTACAAAGTCAAATGTTTGGACCCCAGTAAAGACCACATAAAACTGCAGATGCATTAATCAAGAATAACAGAAGTATAAAAAGGTCTTGCATAATCCATGTAAGTCTCAAGATAATGACAAGCAGACACATTAATCATCCAAAACAATTTGCAATAAATGTGAAACATTACACTTCATAGGCTTGATATAGACATAGTTTAAGATAGAACCTTATCCATTCAAATTAATTTTAATTAAGCCAAAAAGGTTTTGACATGGTTCAAGAATAAATAGAAGCGGATGATAAGTGAAATGTAATGCACTACTAGTTCACGTGACAACAAATGATAATAGGTTAGATCCAGAACATTAGCAGCCAGGCAAAGACTGCGGCCTTAGATCTGTTACTCTGACTGAAGCCTCAGGCCACTAAGATAAACATGATATCAATCATATTGCAAACTTCAATGTTTAAACGAAAAATAGCTCCTTCTATCCCTTTCCAGTAAAAGTTTTCATATATAAGAAATGAACATTGCATGGTACACCAAAGTGGCTATATCAAACCAGCAAAGAATGGTCAACCTTGCCAGGCAAAGAATCATGTTGAGTATTTGTTTGTTATGGTTGAGTATTTTGAGATAGTTATATGTAGCTAACTTTGAGTATTATGTTGAGATGGAAATGGTTAATATGTGTATGAGTGTGAATGTGTTGATTTGTTGAATGGATGAAAAGGAATCGGTATGTTTAAGCTAGCATAAAGTTGGATAATTTCACAATTTAGTCCTTGGATAATTTCAACAATCATGGATGAAAAGGAATCGTTATGTTTAAGCTTGGGGAATCCATGATGCATTGTACAATTAATCGACCTTGCAAACAAACCAGATTATTAGAAAACCAAAATACAATTACTACTGCTTTGACAATCAATATTATACGATATCAAATAAAAGAAATATGGGTATCAGGTTAAACTGGCATCTAATCCTGTTTAACCCGTACATTTAACAGAATTTTAACAATTTATACAAAGGCACAATTGCTTAAAACTAGAAATGAAGTTATGTGGTCTTAGTTGAAAAGCATTATATCCATAGAAGAAATATGGGTATCAGGTTAAACTGACATCTAATCCCCATTTATCTCAAGTTTTAGGGCATTAAAGAATGAATTTAAGCCATGGGATAGTGCATAAGAACATTAAAATTGAAAAGAAAAGATATCGGGATAAGAACATTACCGTCCAATACGATGAAGGGAATAGCGTGTCTATTAGGGACAAGAATCAATGTAATAGATAATATGAATAATAAAGTAGTTGACTGCAAAAGAGAGGCCATTGCTGGTGAAATCTTGTAGAACCAGAGTTTCTTTCTTTCCCAAAGCATCCAACAAGAACAACCACACCGACATCCAAAGATTTGAAAAGACGAACTGAAACAATATTTCATAGGGCTGAAAACCCAAAATCTATGGATGAAGCAAGTGATTTCAATATCACAAAAATAAATAAATAAATAAATAAATAACCAGAAACGATTGAGAAGGTGGAGATGACAAATTTGAAGAGAAAGAGATGGTGAAGAAATGGGAGAGTTAAGGAGAGAGGATTTACCTTCATTGGATTTACCTTATCTCCATTGGATTTACCTTCTGTCTCTGTACTCCTACTCTTATCTCCATTGGATTTACCTTCAGTCCCATCATCCTCCTTATAATCGTTTGGTCTAAGATCAGGACCAATATCCCTTACCCAACTTGAAACATAAAGCCTAGAGGCCTCCTTCAAGACCTAAAGAAGGATGACAGGTTTTTACTACTTATATGCTAAAAATAAATGCCTCTTATTCCCTAATGCATAGGCAAATTGAGCATTATTTGACATTCAAGTGGTTAAGTTAACCATCAAGTAAGTAGAACAGTACATAAAAGTCATTTGATCATTTCAATATCCCAATGATCTAACTTCCACCCTGATCACCAGCTAGCATCTGTGAAATTTCAAATTTCCATTATGCTTTTTAAAATTTGTTCAATGGAACAAAAGCAAAAAATATATATTATAAAAGGAAGTGGCAAAATCATCATATTTGAGTCGATATTGCTACTAGTTCAAACGTAAAGTACTTCCAAACATACGTTCTTGATTTAAAGTAAAAAACTATTCAATTATTTCTTCCAAAAAAAGGCTTCAGAATTGAAAAGTTCTGCTTACAGCAATAGCAACGACGCAAAAAAAAAAAAAAAAAAAAAAGAGGTTAATTAACAAACCAAGCTCACTATTTTACTCTGATGGAGAAATGAAAGAGCCATGCTCTTTAAACTGGCAGTAATATCTAAACTACAATCCAGTACTAATATAGCTTCTCCATCACATAAACCATAAAAAATATACAATTATATAAAGGAAGGGGGGAAACCCAGAATCTAACAGCATTCATCATTAAAACCCAGAAATCAATAAGCAGACAAAACTCTTACTGCGGAAGAGAAATTGGAAAAGAAAAGTACCAAGAAGCGCTCGTGCCAAGTCAATTTGCGGCGCTTTTTGATGTGGGAAGGATCATGCAATGAAGAAGGGAAAGCTATTTCTTTGAGATCGTATTGAACCTAGTCATACAGCTTCCTGCACAGAACTTTTACCTTCATTTTAGGTTGATATAAGAGATACCAAATTTGATTAAGCTAATGAATTATCTTTGTTGTTCCATGGTCTAAATATTTAAGGGAAGCAGGCTATTAACAGGGTTCGGCGATACTGAGGCCCAAGGGCTTTTGATTTTCTTTTTTCTAACTTTTTCATGGTTTTCAGGAGCTAGCTCGGATTTGGGAAGGTAAGCTGTTTGGTCCTGCTTAGATCAAAGATAAAGAAACCAAAATTAAAGAATGAAAAATAAACAAAATTCAAACAAAGAAGAAAAAGAGGTAATGCTTTCTTCAATATCAGAAGATGATTGTAAAATAAATAGCTGAGGATTTTGATTCATCACAGCCAGAAAAACTTGAGTTACTAAACTAAACTTTAGGAACGAAGAAAATGAAAAACAAAGTTAAAGAACTAAGAGTTTAATGATAAATATCGAGAAAATCGAGAAAGATCAGAGGAAGATAGAAAGAGGAACCTTGATGATTCTTCGAGGGAGATCACTATTGGCAATTGGAAAAGCTTCAATTGATGAATGAAAAAGGGAAATAAAAAAAATATATAATTAGGGTTTTGAGAATTGGGAGATAGAAAAAAAATCGAGAATAAGAAAAACAGAGGAAAGAAGAAAGGTCCCTTTCCCTTAACTCTGAGCTGATAATTTTTTTGGTTGATAGTCATCAAGTTTCCTCTTTCTATCTTCCTCTGATCCTTCTCAATTTGTTTGTTTCCCGAGATTTCTCAATAAATTCTTAGCTCTTTTACTTTGTTTTCCATTTTCTTATAGAGCCATCTGAATGGCAGAAATGATGATAAGTAATCGAACTTGGAATTTCTACATTAAAATTGAAAATATATGGGAAGAAGAGGGTAAAGTTTCCACAACATGACAACAAAACAATTGTATTACACTATTGCAAAAAACAGTACATGTCCTGAAATCGATGGTATTGCAGCCAGCACAAGCGTGCTACAACCTAACCTGAAGACGACTTTGGACTAGAAGTATCGACAGAAAAACTAGTTGTAGAAGTTGAGGAATTATTTTGTGAACCAAGTTGTATACAGAAATTGTTTGTGAGGCCCCACATGGTTGCATATTAGCCTAATCTTTTGTCTCCCTCTCATCCATCTCACCAAGATCTTCATGTGCCTCTTGCTTGTAAGTCCTCACAACCCAACCTCCTGAACTCATAAACACATTTCTACTCCATTATGTCGAGCACAGGCAAGTAAAGCATGAAATTCAAGATCCTAAAATTATGGAACAATAAAACTGCACTGCCCTTACTTCACTCTTGGGCTTAGCTTAATTAGATGTGGAAACAACAAATATAGATACACAATGAATACAGATTATAGTCTACTAAACAACTGACCTTGACTCGTTCCCAAGTATCACCAACGGTGAGGGGCCCATGCTCCTTGAGAATGTCAAAGATGACTCTGGTTATGGTCTGCGTTTGCTCTGGCGACGTTTTCAACTCGATTGGCTTCATTTTCAGCTTGGGTTTCGTTGAAAAGTACCGAATCATACTCCCAAACATCTTGTCTCCCTAAATTTATAGTGTTTTATTTCATTCAAAATAAACTATAACAAGTTTAGTAATTGAGAGAACAAAAAGGAAAACAGATCGAAAAAAGGCATACCTTCAACAAGAACTATGTTTGTTTTATATACTACCCTTTCGGCTTTTGCCCTTTATCATTTTGGGCTTTTATAAGTTCTAAATAGGTTGCTTTTATGTATTCATTTCCAACAGAACACAAACAATCCCAACTAAGTTCATTGATGACCTCCATTCAAAACTATTTAAAAAAAAAACATAAATGCATACACGAATCATGACAATCTCCACCGAATATGATCATGAAACCCAAATCGACAAAAACCTTTGCAATTAGCAAATCGGTTGAAATTCTTCAATTCTTCAATTACTATAAATATTAACAAGCATCCCAATTAGATTTTCTTTTTTTAAAAACTAAAGTACAGACTTTTTGAGAAAACTAAGAAACAGAATGTCACAACTCACAACGAATTAAAAAGACCTGTTATTACCATCCAGAAAAACTACCAAATAAACTCTACATGTGTCACAACTCCCACCGGGTTCCTAGAACTAAAATCAAGCCAACACAGATGCAGTAAACCATTTACATATGGATGCTTTTTGTTTAGGCAATTAGCATTCTGCTAAGCAAAGATTTAAAAGAAATAGAAAATAACACAAAAGCTATAATATTAAACAGAGGGAAACAAACAATCCAAAAATAAAGAACAACATATAGTAGACGATAAACAAACAAAAATGAAGAACAAGACCGACATCTATAGATTTGAAAGACGGAACGAAACAGTGATTTCTAAAGTTGAAAACCAAAAACCATAAGAAAAACCCACTGAAATACAAGTAAAACACACCTGGAACTCTGAATTAGGATCCTCAATCAACGATGGAAGCTGAGAAAGGCAAATTTCAGCAGCCATGTCCCATGCATCCCTGGAATGTGCAGAAGAAAATTTTAAAATAAAAAACTGAAAAACAAGTTGTAAAGTAAGTCAATATCCCTTATAGTACCACGCATAGTGCTGATGGGTTGGTGGCAACATTGGGTAAGAAATTGGAGAACAATTTGCAGAGCGCATAATCCTCTCGGCAAGCAAAAAATTTCTGAACAAACTAGCAACTAGTAAATCCTGTCTAAACAACCTTCGGAAAAGGTCTGCATCACAAAAAGAAGAGTTGATTAAATAGATTAGAATACATGAACCGCTTAAATAAAAGAAGGCACACAACTGATCAATACACTGAAAGAACTACCATGAGGGAGAACATTCCAAGCAATTGTGTCTGTCACTGCAGTAAATATCCAATTCAATTCCCCTAGAAGTGTTTTACAGTCATTTTGACGGCCAGGAATTTTATCAATAAGTGAAGAGTCAAGAGACTCATGAAGCAATGAACGTGTACAAAACCTGGAAGAGATAACAACCATCAGAAGATTAATAAGCTCATTTTATACAGAATAATTAAATAAATTAAAATCAGATGAGCAATTTATTAAAACTGCTCAATAAGGTGAATACCATGTTTAAAAATCCAGAAACAATACTTTGAGGAAGAGTCTCATGTGAATCACATGCAGCCAGAAGAATGCAGTCTCTTGAAGATCCAGAGTAGTTAGAAGTGCCACAGTCAAGAAGCTATCAACCAAATTCAAATAAAGAAAAAATGAAAATCAAAAAAGGCTAGAGAAGGAAGACAATGATGTCTATTTGAATAGCGCCAGGCAGAAAATATACTAGTGACGAATTGAGGATAGAATGCGAGCAATTACCTCAATGAAGGCATTAACAACCATTCCTGCAGCAGAGCAATCAAATAAGGCTAGAGAAGGAAGACAAACAACCATTCCTGCAGCAGAGCAATCAAAGTGTTTTTAGCCAAGAATCAAGATCGCTGATAGGAAAGGGAATATACTGTGTATAACTCTCCACAGGAAATGTTCAGCTTAGCAAGGAGAAAAACTGGCAAATAGAACAAAAGAAAAGCAACAAGAATTGATTCCTAACAGTTAAACAAGTGAACACCTTATTAAACAGCCAGATTTCACCATTTGCAGTGGCTTTGGAACACCATGTCCATTGTAATGAAATAAAACTCTCTGACTTGGCATATCTGCGACATGTATTAAAAAGTTTCTTCACTTCATCCACTGTAGGATCAAGTTCAACCTTACTGCGAGCCTGGCCATGTTTAATAGAAAGAATTAGATTCTAAACTTGATGGAATAGCCTGTAATGAGACGTGGTATAAGATGGTGTTCAAACCTTGGGCTGCCACTTCTCATATTGATCTCTCAGTCTTTCCCAATAGTTTCCACTGCTTTTTGTGGTGCCATAGAAAAAGGGTCTGCAACAATGAAAGGAAAAAAAACAGTGGAACATACTAATATCAATGAAGAATGGATGCTGAAAAAAAAATATATATATTTTAATCATTTTGTGACCAAAGAATGGATGTTGGATAGAAAATATGATTGAAAACTTATTTTGTGCAAGTGCAGCACTACGATTCCAACTTTTTCCTCCTTGGCAACCAATAAAGCAAGGCCACTACAAGGGTTGTATACAGAAACAATAAATAGATAATCATTCCGAGACTGCATGCAAAATACTATGTTGGTGCAGCAATAACCCTACAAAAAGTGACACTTTCTTAACCACGAACTTGATAATTATTTCAATTTTCTATCCAATTTTCTGTTGGTCGTTTGCCACTGCTTCAAACACCATAAACGGTAAAACAATACTTCAAAAGAACGTAATCCGAAGCTCCAAAATTTACCTTCCTCTTTGAAAAAGTTCAATATGTTAAAAGTTCCAAACTACTTATAGTTACAAAATATTCCCTTTTTTACCCTAACATAAAAGGAGATACCTGCTTCCCAACTGATAAAAAGAAATATAGAGAAGAGCTCTGTTTGAAGTAGGATCATAATTAGCACTCTTGGACAGGATTTATAGTAATTCTCAACATTCCAATGCAAATATAAAGACAACTAAGGAGCAGATACCGTTTAGAGCCAAAGGCAAACAATATCCAAACTTAAAATTCATGCATGCTCAACGAATCAACAAGCATTTACTTCGGTCATATATTAAAATAACACAAAACTTATTAAAGATTTCTTGAGGGATAATCATGAGCATTAAAGCTTCAATAACCATTAAATAGCAAAAATAAGAGAGAATTGACTCAAAAAACATACCAGTCCAGCACTCCATTCTTGCGCAAGGAGATATTTTTATTACATCGGGTGGATCAACACTGATATTTAAACATAAAACTAGGGCCACACATCCTGTCTTCATCTGCATATGAAGTCGTAAGTCAAGTGAATATGGTCAAGCACACCATATCAAGACAAATTAAAGGGAAAAAAGTTCTTAGGGGATGGTTTCTAATATTTATTAAGAAGAAACATACTATTATCTAAGAATCAAATTCAGTTCCAAGAAAGAAAATATTACTTAATGTATTGCAAAGAAACCCGAGCAAAGAGGCTGCTGAAAGATAAAAACAGTCTTTTTAATGCACACTTTAGGAAGTAGAATGCTAACAAATTTGGTATAGTATAACACTATTTCAAATTATTTGTATTCTGCATGTTTAGATCATCCATCCTATGAAAAATTTTAAGTCACATGCCTCAGACTGATCAATTAAACTAATTATTGTACAGTTTCCCGGGGAATTAAACTAGACTGATCATCTGATGGTTGACTTAACAATTGGGATACCGGTTTCACAGTAATTATAATCCAGCCAATCAGAGATTTTTCTTTTGCAGGACATCAGACTAGAAAGCAGTTTTTTATACACGATACCAGTAGGCTATCTGGACTGCCATATTAGAAAGAAAGCCAGCCGAAAAAGTTTAAAGCATTATCTTAAGTGATATAAAAGGGAAAGGAAAGAAGAGACTTTAATTTGGTCAGACCAAAGACTGCAAACACACACAGCTAAACACACCACACTCCAAAAAAGAGATGAAAAAAGCAAAAGACAAATGTTGAATCAAAGATTCATACCTGAAATCAGTCTCCAATGAAGCAGGGGTTACAAAAATCGCAACAAAGAAACGGCAGAGAAATGAACCCACCGAAATAGAAGTAAAAAAAAACATTGATCTGAAACCAAAATAGAAATGAAAAGGCAAAGACAGACGAAGACGAAGTTCAAGATTCATACCTCAAAATCAGTCCCCTATGAAGCAGTGGATTTCAAAAACCACAAAAAACAGAGTGTAGCGTGTGTGTGTTTTTTGGCCTTCGGTTACCCAAAGCGAAAAAAATGAGAGGAAAGAAATTGAAAAGATACGGAGAGAGAGAATCGGTAAAGAAATGGGAGGAGATTTGGATTGAAGAGATATATTTCATGATTTGTTATGAAAACAGAAGAAATGAGGAAGAAAAAGAAAACAAAGAAGGGAGACCGAGAGAGAGAGAAAGAAACGGATAATAAATGTGGTAAATCAGTTTTGGGCCATCTTAACGGTCACTTAGTATTTTATTTGAATTATTAAATTTTTATTTTTATTTAATTTTATTATTTTTTATTTAATGAAAGCTATGAATGGAAGAGAGAGAAATTTCAAAGGTGGAGAAGGGAGGGGATTTGAAAAGGCTGAAGAATAATTAATACCTTCTTTAAATTACAAAGAAGGTAAAGAGCCGTTAGAAAAAAAAGGGGGGAATCCGGATATCCCTAGAATAGGATATACCTGAACCGGGATACTCCTATACGGGATAACAGTGAACCGGGATATCCCTGGAATGGGATATCCCTGGTCGGAATAAGCATGACAGGTTGCCCGGTCCAGACAAGAAAAAGTACCTGAACCGGCCACTAAAACACATAAACCGGTACCTAAAATTCTGAACCGGAATAAGATACGCCATGATATCCAGGAATAGCTTATTCCGAGTCGGAATATGACAGGAATACAGCCGGAACAGAATAAGAAAGAAAATTTTCGAAATAAATAACGTTTAAGTCTCCTGTTTGGCTTCCGGGAGAATGCAGAATGAACAGAATTTGCCGACCAACAGGTGTATGAGTAATATATTAAAAAAAACAAAAGAAACAACGAATAGAAACAGTGATTTCTAAACCTGAAAACCAAAAACCATAAAATAAACCAAGAAATAGAAGTACAAAAGCATAGTTCTTAAATTACAAACAGAGAACGGAAAAGACAATGTTGAAGCAAAGATTCATACCTTATGAAGGGATTCCAAAAATCCCAAAAACAGAGACGGCAGTGTCCTTGCATTCCTTTGGGCGTCGGTTACAAAAAAGCTAAAAAACATAAGAGGAAAAATTTGAAATGAGACGGGCAGAATAAAGGAGAGAGTAAAGGGAAAAGCAATGTTAGAAAAAAAGGAAAATGAGATTGAGAATAAACTACGAAAAAAATACCCATTATCACAAGACACAGTAACTGAGCAGAAACCCCAAAACCATGCTAATTCTCCACGCCCAAAAAACCAGGACCACTATCCCGAGTAGCAAAAAACCAATGGCCCAGTAGGACCAGAACAAAAAGAACACGAACCAATTCTCTATCCAAAATTTGTTGAGACCTATATATTGAAAACAAGGTGATTAAATTCCTGATCACATACCCATAAATTTTCATTTAGAAGGATTGACCATTTCAGAAATATGCAAAAGGAAATGAAGACAAAGTAAGAAATGCAGTTCCCTTTTCATGAATGTCAAGACAATGAGAGAACATAGCAGGATATAACAAACCTGGTTGCTGTAACTGATACCCACGTTTGCCCAAGCACGCACCTAGTTTGGCTTCAAATCTCGTGCCTAAAGATCCAGACATAGACCAAAAGACTAAATTCAATAGTGCTGAAAATATGGCCACCACAGGCAAAGGGAAGTTCATCATCAAATAATTTTAAACGGACAATCTCAGAAACAGAGGCTAAACAAATCAAACTGCATATGCAAGATCTGAATGCATTAAAAAAGGCATTTTGAAAGAGATGATCAAGGGTATATGTAAATTGAGGAAGTGCATAACCAAATCATCTAAATTAACCAATAGCTTCAACAAATCAAATAACTAATTACATGGAGCTTAACAAAAGAGCTAGTTTGTCTTCTAAGGTCCACCTAGGTGCAACATGTTATTTGGAGAATCTTTTTAGCAGCCTAAGGTTACAAAGATGGAGCAAGTAAATAATTCAACCCTACAAGAGGGCAGTATAACACACCAATGCATCACTTTACCATTGAAAGATAAGAAAGAAGAGAAATAGAGGAAAAGATGATGCAACCCATGTGAATTTGGCACACAGAAGATTGACATGTTGGGTTATTACATGTTTAGCATTTCTTTATGCCATCCTTTCAATTGATTAAGCACAAGCCAAGTCCTAGGCACACTTTTTTGTATAGAAGCGAAAAAGCCCCCTTGATTCAAGAAGCACAAATTTACATATTCACCTTAATTTACTCAAAAAAGTGCTCTTTTTACATCTTGCACCTCAAATGGTTCAGGGAGTTACAGCACCCTTGCCAACATTGTCAACACCTTCATAATTCATCTTTTTAATTGTGGCCTAACATGCAAAATAGTGAGCAACACACCATACAATTGATCCTTAGTAAAATCCTAATACTCATATATTTTGAATTTCACACAGTACAGGTACTCCAACTTAGTAAAGAGAACCCCAAAATTTTAGGATAGGGAAAATACATTTTTAATTATAAAAAAAGTAATCATGAAATTAACATATCAGGCGGTATACAGATGGGCCACCACTATCCAAGGGGGAATCATGTAGAGGCTACCTGTTGATAAGCTAATATTGCATCAGCACTCTGCACACTGTTGGCTTGTGTTGCACCAAGCTTGTTCCAAAGAGAATAATCATTAGGTTTACTTTTCAAAGCAGTTTTGAAAGATGCAATGACCTTATCATATTCTCTCGACAAATTATATAGAACACCAAGGACAATGTGTACATCAGCATCCTCAGGAGACATCTGAGCAGCTTCATTGAATAATCTAGCAACCTGTATGGCAGAAAACACTTACCTTGCACATTTATACTTTACCTCCAAGGCTTCATGCATTCATACTTTGAATGTTTACACCTTGCCTTCAAGGCCTTGTGTAAATTTCACACGAACAATCAAATCACAAACTTCGTAAAAATTTCCTCCAATTTTACGAAACAAAATAGGCAGAAAATTTTCTAGACAGAACTTGCCCAGAACAAAGAGACTTCACTAATACTTTTTGTCTCATGTAAGGTTACTTTATAACCTTCCCTTCAACTGAGGGCAACTGTTACACATATCCTCACTGAACATACCTTCACCAGACCTCAACAATTGGGACAACCCCACCAAACAGAATAACCCCGCCAATCACCACCCTCTGCCCAAGGCCATGTCACGCCAAGCTAAACCACTCTGTTGTCACTACTCTTTATCCTCGTTACATCAAATCACATAGCCACCCTAATACGGCACCCACTTTGAATAACAAGCCCACCAATAAAACAAGGACACATGGCTTATAAGTGTTCCCCTTAAATACTCCCCTCAAACCTTATAACAAGAGGGGACCAATCTATCTACTGCCACTTACAACTCTCGGCCCATCGAGTGAACTGCCTCCGACCTTCTTGCCACATTCTTATATTGTATCAAAAAACCCTCAGTTTAATAAAGTTTAGGGTTTTTTTAAATATTTTTATTTATTAGAAAAATGTACATTATTATATGGTTTACGTTAACTATTTTGCCTTTTACAGCACTAGAAGAGGTCTACTTGAACAACAGTTTCTCATAAAAGATCTAGGCCAAACAAATCCTAAGTATCCAATTTCAAAACGAACATATCAGTTGATCCAATATTTCAAGGATAGAGCAGCAAAATACCAAAAGCTTCTTTGAAGAAACACAATTATTGGTTAAGCAAATGCTTTAAATCTTCTGGGAACTGGGACCAATTCATAGCAGTAATATAAATAACATCAGGCATGATTCTCTACTTACATATTCCAGACCTCCTAAAGCTGGGAAATGCCAAAACACCATTGCCAAGTCTGATAGAAAATAACCAATAGAGAACCATACAAGAGAATGAGTAGGAAAAAACAATAAAAAATATGTTTCAAGTTAACCATCAACAAATAATACCAAGCATGTTACAGGCAAAGTTGAAGGAAAAGAAAGTCATCATGATCAAAGTTTAGCAAATTGTAAAGCAGCATTGAACAAATTTTGCAAACACATACCATTAAATTATAGAAATTGGTAGTCCAAATGTTAGTGCATCTTATAGACTAATTTGAACTCCCAAGGCTATGTTAATCAAAGGAAAAGAATAAACCCAGACAATCGGTTCACATATTGATAAAATCGTAGCTTACCCCCAAGATCATGTTTGATATAATAGAGCTTCTATTAACAATCAAGTCATTACTGGAATCCTCGTCAAAAAGATCTGAGAATAGTAGGAGGTAGAGAGAAGCCCATGCTGCAATTAAAGCATGGAAAGTTGAAAATCCCCTGTACAAGATAAGGCTATCTAGATCAATGTTGCAAAGAAATTTAGGAAAGAAAGTTATATTTTGAACAATTTTTTATACAAGAAAAAGGAAAAGAAGAAAAGAACATAGGACAAAATTGCACCGATTGTTCCATTCCACTTTTTCTTTATCACTTAGTTTACCATATCCTTTGAAACAAAAAGCGCTGATAAAACCTTTTATATCATAGACCTGCAAGAATAATATCGAACATATTTAAAACTTAAATAGAGGGAGAGAGACTATCTCAAAACAGTATTAAAAGGCTGCTACTTAGAATCAAGGGTTAGTGTCAGATACAATATAAGGATGCGTCCAACATGGGTATACTAAACCTTTTAAAGTTTTTCCATATAGCTAACATAGTTTAAAAAGACATATAACTTAATACGTTGCAATAATCTTGAAAACATTTCAACTATCAAAAATACCAACAAATAGACCCAAAAAGAGAAGTGAAATTACCTTTACTATGTAAAAAGGAAATTCTTATGCAGCTACTCAATTTACTTCTAAACCTAAAGCCAACTTATGATATTTAATGATAGAATTGCATTATGTTTCCAATGCATGATTCTTTTGTTTGGAAAGTTCAAATACTCCCAATGTAAGAATATCTGAATATGAGTATCAGAAATTAGATAAATATGTACATTCTGTATTCTAAAACTGAAATGTGAATTCCGTTGTACTGATGACAAATCTAATACTGCAGTTCTAGGCAGTTCTAAATAGATTAACCTACGATAAAGTGGTTTAAATCTAATCTTCAGTGGTTTCAATAATTTCCCTAAATAGTCCACAAACTTGGCAACTTACAACAAACCTAATAAACTACTCCAACTTGGGCATGGACAGCAATTCAATTTGATGTCAAATATCAAGCACAATATCCTCATAATCTGGCTTGTTCAAACAGTTATCACATGCACAACAATCATTGCAGTAAATCCCTGCTGCAAAGCACTCACAATAACTGCCGATCACAACAAACAACAAAACTCAACAGATGTTCCAAACATCTTCTAAACATCTTCACTTTTTTTGAGCACCCTCTGAACATTCGGGGTATGATATTCCAAACATCTTCTAAATACATGAAGAAAACATGAAAGAAAACTAAACATACCGATCTCAGGTATATGCTTAAACCAAGTCTGAGTAACATAGTACTCAAGTGAAATGTTCTGTCTCGCATGTGAAATTACAGTTTAAAACATCTGGATCTTCTACGGTTGCAGTGTTTACAGGCTTCAGTCTCATCTGGGAATGTTTCTCTATTCCAGAATTCAATAAATCCCATAGTTAAGAAATCAATGTGAAAATCATTCAAGTGAAAAAGATTCTGTAAACTTGCCTCTCCCCTTTTGAGCTATCTTGGGATTTGGATAGTTGGTCAACCCTGTCACCAAATTGTTCATAAGGGGTTATGAGCTGCTGAAAACATGGTACTTCCTCAGAATCCTCCATATTTTCTGGTACACAAAGTCCATGGTGATCGCTATCAACATGATCACCAACTCTCCTAGCTGATGAGATCAAGGGATCATGGTTTAATGATAGAACTCCATGGTGATCATTATCAACATGATCACCGACTCTCCCAGCTGGTGAGATCAAGGGATCATGGTTTAATGGTAGAATATGAGATGGGAGCTGAATCAACATGGCCTGATTTCCACCAAGGGAAGAGGGCTGAGAATCCAAACCTTGACGCACATGTTCCATAAATTCATCAGATTCAACATGTTCTTAGATGAAAATTCCAACATCTTATCCAACCTTTCATCATCGGAAATCTCAACCATGCCATCATTTGAGTTATCATTAGTTTTTCCAGTGGTCACTTCTGAGGCATTGAAACAAGCACCATATAGTTCATCATGTTGAGCCCAGCATTCACCGTGTTTGAGCAGAGAATCGTCTTGGTTGCGACCATTTGAACTTGACCCACCAATTTCATCTCTATCAACGTAAACAAAACAATCTTTAGTTATGAGCAAAGTGCTTGGTTAGACTTCCAAAAATATCCTGAGTGAAAAAAAAACACCTTTGAAGGAAGCTTAAGCTTATTGGTCGTTGGTCTATATTTAAATGTGGTGAGTTAAACAATGAAGAAATCAATGTAAAACTGGACTCAGAAAGCCTTTTCTTACACAGTGATGCTCTCGCTCTGGATGGCATTATAGGAGAGAGATCATTGAGAAATTGGGAAACAGGAGATTTCTACAATAGAAACAAAGGTTTTACCAAGAAAAACATTATGTGTTCATCTATGTCTATATTTTTCGGTATAGAGGGTTGGCAAAAAGGAAAATATACAAGCCAATTACTTTCTCAGATGGAGAGGTAGCAGGGGATGCCTCCATAGATATTTCAAGTGATGGAGAATGATAATTAACGGGGGATTGTATTAGATGGTGATTGGCTTTCAAGTTTTGCTAAATCATCCTGGATAATCAAGGAAGCTAAAATGCTTTCTTAGCTGGAGAATGGTGAATAGTGAATGATACAAATGAGAAATCCGGATACAGATGGATTTTATATAGACTACTAATTTCATGTGTGATAAGAGCCAAAAAAATTTTAAGTTCTTGCTTAGAGTTTTAACCAATCAAGTTAACTAAAAAGGTTGACATGGTCTTTGGCATTTTCTGTGGGCAATCGGATTGCCTTCCAGGGTCTGAGAATAAGAAGATAAAATTAATCAAAAGAGAAGGAAAATTCAAATTTCTTTTGAATTCAGCGAGAAGCTTATTAACTTCACAGTTCAAAATTTACTTATCCTTTTGTCAATATTCATAACACAATTTTTATTTTAATATTTAGTTTAATTAAAATGTAGTAGTTTAAAATATTTTTAATATATTAGCTGGGACATTAGAGTATAGAATTTTCTTTTCAGTTATGTTATAATATTAAAATCAAGTGCTTATTTAAAATCCAGCCTACACCCAAAAACAATTGAGCCAGAGGGGTTCACAGGGGACTAGCCCCTAAAATTTTGAAGCTCCCTAGCTTGTGGTATCCCATTCAAAATTGGAATACTTACATGTTTGGGCCCCTTATTCCAAAAAGTGAACATTTTCTATTTTTCCCCTCTTGAATTGTTTAAACTTTCTTAAATACCATACATTTTTTAAATAGGGTAAATTTATATTTAGTCCCTCTTAATTTTTACCCTTTAAAAATTTATAATTTGATATAATAAATTTAGTGATACATTTGGTTAATAGTTCATCAATCATTATTAGCTTAATTTTATCTATTTACCTTTCCAACCAATCAAATACATATTAACATTAATTACTGAATTACAATATTTAACAGAAATTATATATTTACATGATTTACATTCTATAATCATATATAATCTTTTTCGTTGCAAATTGGGGTTTGGGGTTTTAGTGTTACTAATTATGACAATAATAGAACCTCCTTAAAGGATTTAAGCTCTATTTTAACCCATCACAAGATTTGGAACAATAAATGTTTACTTATATTTGAAACATCATATCTTGTAAAGCTTGAGTGTTCATGATAATACTACCATTCATAGGAAGAACAAACAATTTAACAGTGAGTTGAAAGAGATAAGGAAATTGTAGGGATCTACTGTAAAAAGAAATGACATGGAGGCCATCATAGACATTTTCGTCAAGATGAAAACTAACACAAGAAAAATATGAATAATGATTAACCAAAATACTAAACTAACAGAAACATCGAGCACTGACCAGGCTCAGAGACGGCGGGATGATTTCTCATCTGAGCTAGCAGAAAAACTTGGACATAAATATCTTGGCATCTACTCATTCGAAGAAGGAACTTCAGGAGCCTTATGATATGTGGTCATTGATTGATCACGGATAAAATCTGATGATAGAGAAAACAATAGACAGTTAAACTTTGGGCATTACCAAGTTCTGATGGGCAACAATAGTGTAATTATACAGAAACCCAACAGGCGAAGAAGAAAATATGAATATTGTTAAAGTAGAAATATAAGACGGAACTGGTTGAAGATGACAAGATACCTTATCACTGAAAATGCGAAAAACATCCAGTCCCATAGCCTTGTCGAGTTCCTAACAAAAGGTAAAAACACAATTCAGTAGGCACACAAACAACATCAGCAAAAAGGAAAATAAGTCTCAGGTCTTGTTTTTCAAGTGGAAATAACATCACTGATATTCAATGCATCTGGGGAGCTATTGAGATCAGAGATAAGTTGTTGAAGGTGTTCATACTTCAAGGCTTCACAGACTGCATTGGAAGAAGCTGCATCAGAGAACATTGAGATATGAATAGTAGTGTGAAGCGAATTAACCAGATTCGGCATCACGACAGTTTGTCTAAAGGTTCTCTGGCTCTAACATCATGTAGATAATGAGAACATTTTGATCATACAAGCTAGTTATCTTAAGCTGGAAGGCACTTAAGCTTCTACCATACAACTCAATCTAGTGTACATTGAGCCCCTGGGAATCAATTTACCTGATGTGGAAAAATGCTTTGGGACCTGACATAAAACTTCATGCAGACCAAATCTAGCTAAAAGCAATGCAATCAGCCTACTATTAAGAAAGGACAATAGAGGAGGAAGGACAATAGAGGAGGTAAGACGCTGGAAAGTGTGTGGAGGCAGCAGCAGCGATTTGCTAGAAAGGACAATAGAGGAGGAAGGGAAAAAAAAGAAGAAAAACAGTAAAAAAAGGGGAAAAGACGAGAGAATAAAGGGAGAATCGAACGTGAGAGAGATGAATAAAGAAAGAGTTTTTATATTATTTATTTTGAAAAAGGTTTGAATTTTATTTTATTTTTTGAAAAATTATCGGACTGAATATTAAAAAAACTAAATAAACAGTACGTACATAAAACTGAATAAAACCCAAAGTACGAGAACGAAATAATAATAAAAGGGCCCACTTGACTAACTAAACGAAGGCCCAAATCTAGTCCAGTACAAGGGATACAATCTAAGCTCAATAACTCAGTAATCAAAAATCTAAGCAGTCCACAATCCCAAACACAGTAACGAAAGCCTAAAAACACTAGTCCAACCGTAAACCTTAAGCCTCAAACCCAAGCCTCAAGCTTTATCGCTCGTTATGTGTGTTATTTTTTTCGATTGATTGTTTTAAGGATTGGGTTTGAGGCTTAAAGTTTACAGTTGGGCTGATGTTTTTGGGCTTTCGTTACAGTGTTTAGGACTGTGGACTGCTTAAATTTTCAATTACTGAATTATTGAGCTTAGATTGTATCCCTTGTACTGGACTGATTTTGGGCCTTCATTTAGTTAGTCAAGTGGGCCTTTTTATTATTATTTCGTTCCCTTACTTTGGGTTTACGTACTGTTTATTTAGATATTTTAATATTCAGTCCGATAATTTTTCAAAAAATAAAATAAAATTCAAACCTTTTTTAAAATAAATAATATAAAAACTCTTTCTTCATTCATCTCTATTCTTCCTTTATTCTCTCGTCTTTTCCCTTTTTTCTACTGTTATTCTTCTTTTTCTCTCTTCCTCCTCTATTGTCCTTTCTAACAAATCGCTGCCGCTGCCTCCACACACTTTCCAGCGTCTTACCTCCGATCAGGCCAGCTTCCTTCCCATCATTCGAAATTTAAATCCTCAAATATATCTATCCAATCCACTGCTCCCCATTTCTTCGGCGATTCTCTCTCACTCTCGGTCTCTTTTCAACGTTTTCCTGTGATTCTTTTTTAGCTTTGGGTATCCACAGGCCAAAAAAACACACGCTAGAGTAGGAAGAGAGTTTTCGTGAAAGAGAAACCCTAGGTTTTCTCTGGCGTTTCTGGTTTTTGTTATTTTTGAAATTCGCTGCTTCAACGGAGACTCATTTCAGGTATCAATCTCTTTTTTAGTTTTAGCTCCATGCTTTTTTACTTGTATTTCAGTGGGTTTTTCTTAGGGTTTTTGGTTTTCAGCTTTAGAAATACTGTTTCGTTTCGTCTTTCAGATCTATAGATGTTTGTCTTGTTCTTCATTTTTGTTTGTTTATCGTCTACTATACGTTGTTCTTTATTTTTGGATTGTTTGTTTCCCTCTGTTTAATATTATAGCTTTTGTGTTATTTTCTATTTCTTTTAAATCTTTGCTTAGCAGAATACTAATTGCCTAAATAAAAAGCATCCGTATGTAAATTGTTTACTGCATCTGTGTTGGCTTGATTTTAGTTCTAGGAACCCGGTGGGAGTTATGACGCATGTAGAGTTTATTTGGTAGTTTTTCTGGATGGTAATAACATGTCTTGTACGGTTCTCTATTGGTTATTTTCTATCAGACTTGGCAATGGTGTTTTGGCATTTCCCCTCTTTAGGAGGTCTGGAGTATGTAAGTAGAGAATCATGCCTGATGTTATTTATATTACTGCTCTGAATTGGTCCCAGTTCCCAAAAGCAATTTGATTTAAAGCATCTGCTTAACCAATAATTGTGTTTCTTCAAATAAGCTTTTGGTATTTTGCTGCTCTCTTCCTGAAATATTGGATCAACTGCATGTTCGTTTTGAAATTGGATGCTTAGGATTTGTTTGGCCTAGATGTTTTATAAAAAACTGTTGTTCAAGTAGATCTCTTCTAGTGCTGTAAAAGATAAAATACTTAACGTAAACTGTATAATAATATACATTTGTCTAATAAATAAAAAATATTTTAAAAAAACCTAA
Organism: Gossypium rotundifolium; assembly: GCA_025506655.1. Taxonomy (NCBI): domain Eukaryota; kingdom Viridiplantae; phylum Streptophyta; class Magnoliopsida; order Malvales; family Malvaceae; genus Gossypium; species Gossypium rotundifolium. The sequence goes on along the minus strand of CP106728.1, from coordinate 157,977,796 downwards.
ACTTTATTAAACTGAGGGTTTTGTTGATACAATAAGAATGTGGCAAGAAGGTTGGAGGCAGTTCACTCGATGGGCCGAGAGTTGTAAGTGATAGTTGATAGATTGGTCCCCTCTTGTTATGAGGTTTGAGGGGAGTATTTAAGGGGAACACTTATAAGCCATGTGTCCTTGTTTTATTGCTGGGCTTGTTATTCAAAGTGGGTGCCGTATTAGGGGGGCTATGTGATTTGATGTAATGAGGATAAAGAGTAGTGACAACAGAGTGGTTTAGCTTGGCGTGACGTGGCCTTGGGCAGAGGGTGGTGATTGGCAGGGTTATTTTGTTTGGAATGAAACAAATTATAAATTAAAAATAAAGATGCATTTCAATATGATAAATGATTTTAATAAAGTTTTAATAAAATCTAAAATACTTTGCTTTTCTGGTCTGTTTAGTAATCCATACTGACCTTTATGTCATTGGAAACCCACTATGAATATAACCAATGTGTATTTCCACTCAAGTGCAGGTCAACAGAAAATAACAGAGCTAAGGGGTTTTACCCATGTTTTCTAGCTGAAGTTGGCCTTTGCTCTGTGGTTCCAGAATCGCCGAATTTAAAAACTAATGCAAGTTTGTGATGTTTGTAAAATTAAATAATATTAATATAACTGATTCTAAATTAGCTAAATATTTTTAAAAATATTTTATAAGTATATTATTTTTTTAATTTATTATAATTTTTTTTGAAAACTGCATTAAAATTTTTAAAATACTGATATTATAAAAAAAAGAAAGATATAAACTAGTTTATCATCTAAAATTAAAAATTGAAGTAAAGGGCCTAGTTCCCAATCCATGGTGGGATTCTTGCTATGTGCCTTTTCACTTCGTTGTCCTCCATCATTTCTTCCGAAACCAACTCAGATTTCTCAAACAGCTTTCATTTTCGATTGTTTTCATGATTGGCTTTCAACTATTTGAATCTTTCTTAATCGAGGTAGTTTGCTTTTTCAAGTTAAATGATGGCCCGCGAAGCATATAATCAAAACATTATCTCGCTAACCTTTTCTCTCTTTAGCTTTTCTTGTTCGAATTCAACTCAGCTTCGATTTTTAGATTGTAGTATTTTTGCACTTTATATGTTCGATAAATTGCCTCAATACAATTACCCTCCCCCATCCCCTCTCCTTATTCAGTCATTTTATAGTTCAGTTCATGTAGAATTAACGACAAACTTAATTTGGGTTTTTCTTTGTCACTGTAGATGCTGCTAATTGGTGCACTCGGTAGCCCTAATTTGTTTTTTTAAGGAAATGAATTACTGGTTTTTGTGTGGAAAAGGTAAAGTGTTTGGCTTTTCATGTGGGTTGAGAAAGGGATTTAATTACCAGCAGAGTTTCAGTTTAGTTAATGTTAAGCTCAAATGGGTTAAAGATAAAGCCTTGGATGCTGTTATTGCTGGTGAAAGAGATTTAAGAGCTGCTTGCAATCTTGTCTCCATCCTCTCCTCTGCTCCAGACTTTTGTCTCCCCATTTACCATCTTTCACGGCATCGTGGTCAACTGGGTCTACCCCATGATCTTAAGCTATCCACGTTTATCAGGAGATATCCCACCATCTTTCATGAATATTATGTGTTTGACAGTGCTGGCACTCTTGTTCCTTGCTTTGAGTTGACCCTTGAAGCCTTAAATCTTTACCATGAAGAACTTGGTGTTATCCGGGATAATATGATTGATTTGATTGACAGGCTTTGCAAATTGTTGATGCTTACCAAGGATAGGATCCTTCCTTTACAGACTATTGACCAGCTGAAATGGGACTTGGGGTTGCCTTACTGTTACATCGATAACTTGATTCCAAATTATGCTGATTTATTTTCTTTGTTTCGCCTTCCTGATGATCGCATTGGTTTGAAACTTTTAGCATGGGATGATACACTTGCTGTCTCCCAGTTGGAGAAGAATGTTGCCCAGCAAACAGAAGAAGATTTGAAAAATAACTGTTTAGCCTTTCCTATAGGGTTTACAAGGGGTTTTGGATTGAAGAGAAAGTGCATGGGATGGTTAAAAGAATGGCAGAAATTACCATATACTTCACCTTATGCCGATGCCTCTCACTTGGATCCACGCACTGATGTGTCGGAGAAGAGAATTGTGGGCGTGTTTCATGAACTCTTTCACCTTACCATACAGAAGAAGACAGAACGTAAAAATGTGAGTAATTTACGAAAACCTTTGTCATTGCCTCAGAAGTTTACTAAGGTGTTTGAGCGCCATCCTGGCATCTTTTATATTTCCAAGATGTCCGATACTCAAACTGTTGTTCTTAGGGAAGCTTATGATTGCCAACAGATTATTCAGAGGCACCCCCTTGTTGATATTAGGGAAAGATTTGGAAGCATGATGAGAAAAGGATTTCGGGACAGAAGCAGGGGCTTATACAAGAAAACTGCCTATATAGGTCACAAGGACCCATTAAAGATTGTTCAAGGTCATAAAGGTGGTGGAAATGGTCTTGATTCTGAAGTAGATTCAGATGATGATTTATTTTCCGAATACAATTCTGATGAGTCAATTCATTACCCTTCCTGAATATACCAAAACGTCACAATGCACATAATCTACGGAAACCATTGTTGCTGCGTCATAAGTTCACTAAGGTGTTTGAGCACTATACTAGCATCTTTTACATTTCGGAAATGGAATTAAAGAGTAATCGAATTTCTGCCCTGCCTCTGTTATGGAGGCTTCACTACAACACCTGTTGCTGGTTGGAGATCAGATAAACATGGAAGAAAAAGGTATGTTCATGTCTTTGGTGTAAAAGTTGGCTATAAAAGTTTGTTATTTTAGAAGAATATTTTGCTAAATACGGTAAATTTTAAAAGTATTTCCATTTTCTGTTGATTTTTATAGTGGTTTAATATGATGTGGTGTAGGGGAGAAAACAGCAGTAACCAAATAAATTAGGGCTGAACAAACGAATAGGAAATAAGGTAGGGTCTAGTTTCTTTATAACAATGATGGTAGTAAAACCTACAACTTATTTATATAAGTTCTCTTTCTTGCTAGGCTTTTTCGCAAACAAAGTTTTATTCCTAGCCTTAGGTTTAAATCCTAAACATAACTAATAACCCTAGCCGTCTGTGATATATCTAATACTTAAAAAAATATTATAAAATAAAATTGAAATAATAAAATATTATAATAAAAATAAAAGCTTCTGCATCATTCGAGTCGTACTGAGCTGTTCAAAAGTTCATTTTACTTTTGAAAAATTAATAAAATATTAAAATATATTTTAATTGTCATTTTATATTTTTATAATTAAATTTTAATTTCAAAATACTTTTTATTTTTTAATTTGAATTTAGGTAAGGCGAGTTATTCGATATTTGGACAAGTCTAATTAATTGATTTACGCTTGTATTTTCAAGTTTTTATTTTTTCTCTTTATTCAAGGAAAGTCTAATTAATTGATTTATTACTTTTTTTTTGTCTACTCTATTATTTTGTATTTCATACTTTTTTTACTTTTCTCCATTTATATTTATTTATATTTTTTAAAATTATTATTTTAAATATTTGAACCAATTGGATCGGTAGTTTAAACGTCCTAGAGAATTTTAAAAAAAAGTTTACTTTTTGGTTGGATGTTTAAATAAACTCAAAATAAGTTGATTCACTACATGTAATGTAATAATGTGTCAAATGTATTATCCAATCATTTGTAATGATGAAAAAATTATAGTTTTGTAATATTATCCAATCAAATGTGTCAAATAAGTTGATTCACTTTAGAAATCACTGTTTCATTGCGTCTTTCAAATCTATAGATGTCGGTCTTGTTCTTCATTTTTGTTTGTTTATCGTCTACTATATGTTGTTCTTTATTTTTGGATTGTTTGTTTCCCTCTGTTTAATATTATAGCTTTTGTGTTATTTTCTATTTCTTTTAAATCTTTGCTTAGCAGAATGCTAATTCCCTAAACAAAAAGCATCCGTATGTAAATTGTTTACTGCATCTGTGTTGGCTTGATTTTAGTTCTAGGAACCCGGTGGGAGTTGTGACGCATGTAGAGTTTATTTGGTAGTTTTTTTGGATGGTAATAACATGTCTTTTTAATTCGTTGTGAGTTGTGACATTCTGTTTCTTAGGTTTCTCAAAAAGTCTGTACTTTAGTTTTTTAAAAAAAAATCTAATTGGGATGCTTGTTAATATTTATAGTAATTGAAGAATTGAAGAATTTCAACCGATTTGCTAATTGCAAGGTTTTTGTCGATTTGGGTTTCATGATCATATTCGGTGGAGATTGTCATGATTCGTGTATGCATTTATGTTTTCTTTAAAATAGTTTTGAATGGAGGTCATCGATGAACTTAGTTGGGATTGTTTGTGTTCTGTTGGAATTGAATGCATAAAAGCATCCTATTTAGAACTTATAAAAGCCCACAATGATAAAGGGTAAAAGCCGAAAGGGTAGTATATAAAACAAACATAGTTCTTGTTGAAGGTGTGCCTTTTTTCGATCTGTTTTCCTTTTTCTTCTCTCAATTACTAAATTTGTTATAGTTTATTTTAAATGAAATAAAACACAGTTCATCCTCATCTACTCAACTACTATAAATTTAGGGAGACAAGATGTTTGGGAGTATGATTCGGTACTTTTCAACGAAACCCAAGCGAAAATGAAGCCAATCGAGTTGAAAACGTCGCCAGAGCAAACGCAGACCATAACCAGAATCATCTTTGACATTCTCAAGGAGTCATCTATGAAGACATCAAGATAACCCAGTATTCAAGTTTCACCTAAGCAATTACTGTATCATATTTCATCATAATGCACTTTTGCAAACAATAAATATTAAGGCCTACCTAGCTGAGGCAGCCCTCTGTTCATGGAAATCGAAGGTATACACATGTCCTGTTGGAGCCACAGCCCTTGCAAAGAATGTTGTTAATGAGCCACTACCGTTCCCAGATTCAAGAACCAAACAACCCGGAACTACTTCCAAGTACATAATCACAAAGCAAATATCCGCAATATAAAGAATCTGAATGTTTAAATACACGGAAACCATTTTGAAGAACCGAATTCTCAACTTTAACAGCTTTCATAGTATCATGCCTCTCATAGACGATAATCAAATCTCCATTTCTAATGCAGCGATTGAAAGATATCTTCATCGAGGAATCAATAAGCAATACCCTTAAAAGAAGGAAAACACAATCAATTGAATACACAGATGATGTTGGACTAGTATGCAATTTCTGTACCAAAATTTACTCCCCAAAACGAAAATATTTACCACATCCAAAGTTTCATTAAGAATAAACTATCACCTAGAATGCCAGGAAGACCCGAATTCATTCATATATATGTATAAATACAAAAAGAGCATCACCATTGTCAATGGAGATACTCATTATATCTGTAGTTTCTAAAGGTCACATTCTCAATACAGGAAAATTCTCAGGACATGTATCATTCTTGTGATTTCATGCCAACCCAGCTCCACCAAATCTCTAAACTTGTATCTACAATAGGTATGCTGGAGAAGTCCAGAAAAGTCCAGAAAAATTTGAGATTCCAAATTCAAGCTCATATAATGATTGACTGTGATAATAGCTATTGATATAATATTTGATGTTTATACATTATTTTAGAAAGAAAGAAACCACAACAAAGCCCAGTGCTCTCCTCTGCTGATGAAAGTTGGAAAAGTGTGGGCCATTAAACCAAGTTGCCAACTTCACAAATAAGTAAAGCCTCATAGAATAGCAAGATATTGCCATCAATCTTTTTGCACTAATAAGCCTCTTGGTTGATAGAAAACATTATTCACATTCATGAGGACCGGTTTTCATTATCCGGTTCTGCATCATCTTCTAGATCATCCTCGTCTTCAATGGGAATGTTTCGCTGTAATCATCTAATACGATGGTTTGAGTTTTTCGAGCAGCTGAGCAGCAGGTTTGCTTCCAAGAGTTCCTTGCTGGATCTAGGAAATAAGTTTCAACCAACAAGCAACCAATAATGGTCAACAAGAAAACTGAATACGCTTGATATGAAGATTTTCATTCTGTCACATATATGCATTTCCACCAATTGAATATACTTACCTCATCTTTGAAATGTTTTTTGTAATGAACAAGTTGTTGCCAGTTCCCATAATCAGTGATGCCAAGCGGCCAATCGTGTGAAAGGAAAATATCAATCGGTTCCTCTAGGTGCATGAGCTTGTGAACATCGTACTCCCGGACATGATACACAGACCTGATACTATTGTCATTATAAGGTGGCCTTTCATGGTGTCCTGCTCAAGGAAAAGCTAATTCATTTCAGTTTCAAAGCTTCGACTCTCCACCCTAAATAAGAATCAATATAACATATTTGACACTCACTTGCAGTAAATAAACAATCACCATTAAAAGAACTCCAAAATAAACACAAAATAGACGAGTAAAAGAACTTCATACCCAACCTAAACAATAATTACGCGCATTGTAAATTCCGGAAAGTCCACCGATACGGATATTGCCAAACTTCACAACCCCAGCAAACCCCAAGAAGTATATATTAGGTGCTGCCCATCCCCAATAATACATAAAGTTCACACATTTCAATTGCAGAAGGTAAGATTCAAGGCCTTCTCATAAAAGAATCAAAATCCCCGAGCTAGAACATATGAAGAAAAGGGGGTGACTTACAATTCCCATAAATAATTGGAAGCTTTATGATTTCCACCAATAAAAATGGTGGGAACCGGGGCAACCTCCTGACCCGAATAGTATTTCCAGAATGACTTAATCTCCATATATTTTGGGGGCACATTAAGGTTATCCATATCTTTTTCATTCCTGACTGCCTAAGTTGCAAAAGAAAAAAAATTAAGTTCATATAAAAAATGGGTATTTGGAAAGTGACAATTTCGTATAAAAACAACAAATTGAAGGGAGAAAGTGAGAGTGTAAGAGAAAGAACCTGGAAATCACCACAACAAAGGAGGAGGTTGATTTTGATGTTGCGAGTGTTTAGATGTATTTAATGGTATCGTAGACCTTGTCGAGATCTCCATGCATGCACACTTCCACTGCTATCTTCATCGTTTTGAATTGGACACAATACTGTGATAGGGTTTGAGAAAAACTTAAAACCTTAGGTTTTTTTTCTTAATGACTTTATTCTCTAAAGGTGAAAACAAAAAACCACGATAAAAACACACTGAAAATAGATGTAAAAAGAAGCATATATCTGAAAACAAAAAACCACGATAAAAACACACTGAAAATAGAAGTAAAAAGAAGCATATATCTGAAACTAAAACAGGAATGAAAAGGGCGACAGCAGGATTAACAATAAAAGAGCCATGGACGGATGGAAAGACAGGAGACCAGAGACCGAAAGAAAACATCTATTATTTTAAAAAAATGGAGATGAATGAGACGAAATGAGCCAATGTTTAAAAAATTCCAATACCGTAAGCGGTTTCAACTTCTATTTATTATAGATTTTGCACCTGCAAAACAGATAGAAAGGAATCCATGAATGCATACTTCTTGCTGCTACAGGGCAAGAAAGATACTAACTAAAAACAGTTATTTATGGACAGTCATTCATATGTGCCGATTTACTGATGGCTGACTTAACAATTGGGATACTTGTTTCACAGTTCTTATAGTCCAGCCAATCAGAGATTTTTCTTTTGCACGACATAATACTAGAAAGCAGTTTTTTATACACGAGACCAGTAGGCTATCTGGACTGTCACATTAGAAAGAAAGGCAGGCGGAAAAGTTTAAAGCATTATCTTAAGTGAGATAAAAGGGAAAGTAAAGAAGAGACTTTACTTTGGTCAGACCAAAACTACAAACCTGAACCAACAACAACCCAAACCCACACAGTTAAACACACCACACTCCGAAACAGATAATGACAAAGATTCAAATGATCGACCCGTAATTCCAAACCAAAAGCTGTGTAAAAACGATAATGGCAAAGATTCAAATGAGAAGAATCTTTAGGAGAGGAGAAATAAGGAGTCGAACTGTGAAACAAAGGCACAAATTCTTACCCGGGAGTCGATCTGAGCCAAAACCCAACAAACGAAGATAGAATGAAACGGTGGAGTTTTATTGCCGGAGATATAGCAGGAGAAGAGAGATTGAAATCGAGGTTATTCATAAACCCTATAACAAAGGAGAGAGAAGCTTCATTTCTTAGTGGCTGGCTTCCTTATTTTCTTCTCCTCGTTCAGACGGTCCATTTGGTTTGTTGGATTAAAGTCGTCAATGGCTTAGAGTTGGCTTGTGGGAGTTATAATAAAAAAGCCCATTTCAATTAAAAAGAAACCTCGTCCTCAATTCTTTTTTAATAATTTATAAGGTTAATAAATTTTGGTATATATTTTGGTCCCTGAAATCACTATCCGATGTAGTCCAAAACCCAGTTAGACCGGGTAGCCCGGTCCAGACGAGGAAAAAATCAGAACTGGCCACTAAAACAGTTAGATCGGCAGCTAAAAATTGTGAACCGGAATAAAAAATGTCAGGATATCCTAGGAATAGCTTATTCTGACACGGTGTAAGACAGGAATAAAATCGGAACAGAATAAGAAAGAAAATCAACCGCCAGTAAAGGAAAAAAGACGATAGAAAAAAATTAAGGGGAAATCGTAGAGAATAAAGGGAAAATCGAAGAACTTGCACGACCAAGCTACGCTGACGCGTGGTTACTCCGAGAATGAGGATAAATTAATATCAAACTTGAAACCTTAATTTTTTCAAAAATCAAATGAAACCAGTGAAACAAGACAATTCGAAGCTTCTATCAAGGGATCAACTGAAAGACATGTATTTTTTTCAATATTTCAGTAAGAGAACAAAATTTTCGAAATAAAAAACATTTAAGTCTCATGTTTGGCTTCCGGGAAAATGCAGGATGAACAGAAATTGCCAACTCACAGGTGAATCAGTAATTATTTAAAAAAAAAAGGACTAATGTCAAGTTTGATACAGATTTCTCAACCTGCTTTTTCTTGATACAAATACATATCTCGTGTCAACTTTTACAAGATGATTTGTGAGGTATGTACATGGTAGAGGGTGTGTCAAATAAGGGAGTATCCTTACCAAAAATAAATTAATCTTGGATACATAATGGGTTTCATTTTAGACCATAAAAATTTATTACTGACCAATCAAATTAAGTTTTCATCTTTCCATCGAGATTAGTGTTATTTCGAACCAATTCTCTTTCCAAAATTTGTTGAGACCTATATATTGAAAACAAGGTGATTACATTCCTGATCACATACCCATAAATTTTCATTTAGAAGGACTGACCATCTCAGAAATATGCAAAAGGAAATGAAGACATAAAGTAAGAAATGCAGTTCCCTTTTCATGAATGTCAAGACAATGAGAAAAAGGTCAGGATATAACAAACACAGTTGTCAGAATCGATACCCATGTTTGCCCAAGCACGCACCTAGTTTGGCTTCAAATCTAGTGCCTAAAGATCCGACATAGACCAAAAGACTAAATTCAATAGTCTTTGAAAATATGGCCACCACAGTAAAGGGAAGTTTATCATCAAATAATTTTAAATGGACAATCTCAAGAATATAGGCTAAACAAATCAAATCATATGCAAGATCTGAATGCATTAAAAAGGCATTTTGAAAGAGATGATCAAGGGTATATGTAAATTGAGGAAGTGCATAATCAAATCATCTAAATTAACCAATAGCTTCAACAAATCAAATAACTAGGTCCAACTAGGTGCAACATGTTATTTGGAGAATCTTTTTAGCAGCTAAGCTTACAAAGATGGAGCAAGTAAATAATTCAACCCTATAAGAGAGCTGTATAACACATCAATGCACCACTCTATCATTGAAAGACAAGAAAGAAGAGAAATAGAGGAAAAGATGTTGCAACCCATATGAATTTGGCACACAGAAGATTGACATGTTGGGTTATCACATGTTTTGCATTTCTTTATGCCATCCTTTCAATTGATTAAGCACAAGCCAAGTCCTAGGCACACTTTTTTGTATAGAAGCGAAAAAGCCCCCTCGATTCAAGAAGCACAAGTTTACATTTTCACCTTAATTTACTCAAAAAAGTGCTCTTTTACATCTTGCACCTCAAATGGTTCGTGAAGTTCTGAGACCCTTGCCAACATTGTCAACACCTTCATAATTAATTTTTTTTATTCTGGCCTAACATGCAAAATAGTAAGCAACACGCCATACAAATTGATTGTAACATCCTGAAAAGGGCCTATGCATTTTCAGTTTAATTGTATGAAATGACAAGTTTAAGCACTAAGAATAAATTTTGATATTTTGGAAACACGAAATGCATGAAAATGGAAACACGAACATTTTGGAAACACGAACATTTTGGAAACTCGAACATTTTGGAAACTCGAACATTTTGGAAACTTGAACATGTAAGAAAAATGGCAAGTTATAGAGCCGATCGAAAATTTTAGGAAACTTAGAAATGATCGAGAAATGTCAAAATTTAAAGTTCAAAATAGGAAATAAGGGCAAGAGGGCCTTAAAAGAAAAAGTTGGTGAGATTTGACACACAAACAGGCTTGGAAAAGTGGCCTGAAGGTGTCACTTAAGGCCTATGGAAATGGCGCCATGTGCAAGAGGAATGGGCCTGAGTTCGAGTCACTTGGGAAGCAAATAATGAAAGTTTTAATTTTGCTTCCGTATAAATTTGAGGTGGACGGCACCTAATTCTAGAAAGGAGGAGTTTTATTTCATTAAAACTTGATAAATTAAGTGATAAATAAAGGATTTTAATTGAGGAGATAAATGATGGATTAAACACTTTTAAAAGAGATAATATTATCACAAGGAAGGGTGGTGGCCAAGTCAAGGACTCTGGCCTAGTAATTTCGGTTGAAGAAGGAGAGTTAGAGGCTTTTCTCTCATCTTTTCTTAAGTGTCCCGAAATTTCCCTAGCCCCTATTTCTCTCTTTGCCGAAATTTTCACTAAGAAAAACTCCATCTTTTATTCTCCTCTCCTTTGTCATTGTTAAGTCAAAACCCTTTTCTTTTAATCCCTGTCAAATCTCCATAGCCGAATCTTTGTGACTCTAAGTAAGAGGTGCAGTCGACTGAGGCATTAAGGTAAGAACAATTAATTCTTGTTCTTCTAATTCTTTTAATCAAGATCTAAGAAATAACCCTTTTTATGTCTCATGGTCGAATATCAAAAGAAGAGTTTCGGGATTTCAGATTCAAGGAATTTAAGGTGAGGCACAATCAGCCAAAGGCCAAATTTTATTTATTAAAGTTAGATCAGATCTAACATGTGAATTTTAGGAATTTCGACATCACTTAGGGAGCAAGGAATCGATTTTGGGAATCTCATCATAAGGTAAGTGGTTATAATCGGCCAAGGTTCTCTCTTAAATGTCTAGATCTATTTGTTTTAACCAGAGACTAATCAAATCAATGGATTTAATGGTTAGCCGATTTCAAGGGAGAAGAACCCAAATCTTCGGGATTTGATCATCAATCAAACCGGCAAGCAAGGTAAGTATTAGTAATACCATTCCTATTAGGATTTGGTTTTAAAAGCGAAAAGGCTATTAATGTGTTTTTGTATGATGAGCCAAATATATGATCTAAAGTTAGATCGAGATTTTCGGGATCTCAAAGAGTCTATTAAGCAAATCAGGTGTGTACCCATACTAACCTTCAATACGTTATATGGCAAATATTAATTATATGATTATACGTAAGAATGTGAATATGGCTAAGTACCCTAATGTGGTACAAAAAGTACTCAGGTACGTTTCCTACTTCTGATAGGATTATGAAATATGTTATTTTATAACATCTGAAAATATATATATGAATGTGGAAATAAGTATGTTATGCATGATACAAAATTTATGGGGCATTCGGGATCTATGTGAAAGGGGAAGAAGGTGTTGACTTCGGTCTCACCAACGGAATATGGTGACTACGGTCACAACATTTTGAATATGGTAACTCCGGTTACATTATCTGAATTTGGTAACTTCGGTTACATTATTTGAATATGGTGTCTAATGACACAAATTATATGGGCGATGAGCACGTCGACTGCAGCGACTGCCTTCGATGGTGTGTAGCGGATGGAGGGTTGACTTAGTAGTCCCCACGGTGTGTCTGGCAGGTACGGGTGGTGTGTAGCGGATGGACCATTAGGCTTGGGTTGGGTTGCATCATCATTTATTTTTATATATGAATATGAATTTGATATGAACATGTATGCCTGATTTGTTGAATGTTAGTCTTGTGTGCATATTGAGTCTGTTGACTCACCCTGTCTGACTGTGGGAAATATTTTCGGTGATGAACAAAGTGATTTGACCGGACGGTGAGACCTTGAGGTGGCCATGTTTCATTTGAAGATTTTATTCGATTTGGACTTTATTATTTTTTTTGGGTTTTACTTGATGTAATAAGGCCATAAGGCCCAGTGGATTTTTCTTATTCGCTTTACTTTAAATTGTTATGTTACTTAACTATTATGACTAAAGTTAAGTGATTTTTTTATAAACCTTAAAATTATTTTGTCACCTTAATAAAATTAGATTTACAAGATTAATTTAATGGGTTTCCAATCTAAGCCACCACACACAATATTTTTCCAAAATTTTACAAATTTTCTCTAAGTAACGAAAATCTTTGAAACCGGTTTACTTTAGGAACATACCAGATCCGGTTCGTGCTCGTGGGTGGTGTGGGGTGTTTCATTGATCCTTAGTAAAATCCTAATACTCATATATGTTGAATTTCACACATTACGATTACTCCAACTTAGTAAAGAGAACCCCAAAATTTTAGGATAGGAAAATAAATTTTAATTATAAAAAAGTAATCATGAAATTAACATGTCAAAGGTATATAGATAGGCCACCACTATTCAAGGGGAATCATGTAGAGGCTACCTGTTGATAAGCTAATATTGCATCAAGACTCACACTTGTTGGCTTATGTTGCACCAAGCTTGTTCCAAAGAGAATAATCATTAGGTTTAAGTTTCAAAGCGCTTTGAAAGATGCAATGGCCTTATCATATTCTCTCGACAAATTATCTGAGAACACCAAGGACAATGTGTACATCAAGATCCTCATGAGACATCGAAGCACTTCATTGAATAATCTAGCAACTTGTATGGCGTAAAACACTTGATTAACACCGAATATAACAATAACATTTCCAAAATGTAATGTTAGGGATAAGCTTCTAGTAATCTTATGGAAAATTATTTCCTGTCACCGTATCCAAAATATAATCACTGCAGTCATGGAAATCATATGCAAAAAGACACTCTTGTAATCACAGCATTCACAACATAAGCAAACTATCCTTCGATTAACACCAGAATATAACAATAACATTTCCAAAATGTAATGTTAGGGATAAGCTTCTAGTAATCTTAAGGAAAATTATTCCCTTCCACCGTATGTAAAACTCTAAGCCCAAAATATAATCATTGCAGTCCTGGAAATCATATGCAAAAAGACACTCTTGTAATCACAGCATTCACAACATAAGCAAACTATCCCACAATAACATTAGAGGAAGCGGCTTACACTCAAACCAAGATTGCAATATCAAGGCATTGTTCCAAAGGACAAAAACCAACCAAAAAAGTAAAGAATTCTACCCTAGTGTACTTACATCAGCATAATACAAAGAATTAGCAAGCTCCGGTGGCACAAGAGTACCATACTTTGGGTGATGACGTAACCATCCATACAGATACTTTAAAGCGTGATGCATTCCAATTCGAACTTTTCAAACAGATTATTTGTTTGACAAATTCAAAATTTTAATCTCATCTTGATTAAAGGGATAAGCATTCGCTAACCATTTGTATGACTCACACCAAAAACAAGAAGTACTTGATTGGTAGGATCGGCCTTCGTGCCCGCATCATTGCTTTGCATAGCTCATGACAGAGATATCTAATCGATGAATTACACTTTTCTACAAAGTCAACTATTTGCACCCCAAAGAAAGACCAAATAAAGCTGCAGATGCATTAATCAAGAATAATGAAATTATAAAAAGGTCTTGTATAATCCATGTAAGTTTGAAGATAATGACAAGCGGACACATTAATCATCCAAAACAATTTACAATAAATGTGAAACATTACACTTTATAGGCTTGATATAGACATAGTTTAAGATGGAACCTTATCCATTCAAATTAATTTTAATTAAGCCAAAAAGGTTTTGACATGGTTCAAGAATAAATAGAAGCGGTTGATAAGTGAAATGTAATGCACTACTAGTTCATGTGACAACAAATGATAATAGGTTAGATCCAGAACATTAGCAGCCAGGCAAAGACTGCAGCCTTAGATCACATCAGCATAATACAAAGAATTAGCAAGCTCCGGTGGCGCAAGAGTACCGTACTTTGGGTGATGTCGTAACCATCCATACAGATACTTTAAAGCAGCAGTCTACTCCAATTCTGAACTTTTCAAATAGTATTATTTGTTTGACACTCCAAAATTTTAATCTCATCTTGATTAAATGGATAAGCATTCACTAACCATTTGTATGACTCACACCAAGAGCAAGAAGTACTTCCAGTTGGTAGGATCGGCCTCTGCATGCACGCATCATTCTTTGTAATAGCACATGCAGAGATATCTAACCAAATGAATTACATTTTTCTACAAAGTTAAATATTTGGACCCCAAAGAAAGACCAAATAAAGCTGCAGATGCATTAATCAAGAATAACGTAAGTATAAAAGGTCTTGCATAATCCATGTAAGTTGAAGATACTAACAAGCGAGACACATTAATCATCCAAAATAATTTGCAATAAATGTGAAACATTACACTTCATAGGCTTGATATAGACATAGTTTAAGATGGAACCTTATCCATTCAAATTAATTTTAATTAAGCCAAAAGGTTTTGACATGGTTCAAGAATAAATAGAAGCGGATGATAAGTGAAATGTAATGCACTACTAGTTCATGTGACAACAAATGATAATAGGTTAGATCCGAACATTTGCGACCAAGCAAAGACTTGACCTTAGATCCGGTACTCTAACCAAGCCTCAGCCACTAAGATAAACATGATATCAATCACATTGCAAACTTTAATGTTTAAACGAAAAATAGCTCCTTCTATCCCTTTCCAGTAAAAGTTTTCACATATAAGAAATGAACATTGCATGATACACCAAAGTGCCTATATCAAGCCAACAAATACAACACAAAATGTAGCGGTACAAGAAAACAGATCCCTTGTGTTAAAAGGTTTTCTTGCTTGCAAAATCAATAGGTTGTTCTCTTTCCTAAAATATGATATTATTCACAGGGCAGTAGACATGATTCAAAATTATTTAGATTCAGGTGGAATAGAAAGGTAAACGGTCAACCTTGCCAGGCAAAGAATCATGTTGAGTATTTGTTTGTTATGGTTGAGTATTTTGAGGTAGTTATATGTAGCTAACTTTGAGTATTATATTGAGATGGAAATGGTTGATATGTGTATGAGTGTGAACGTGTTGAATGGATGAAAAGGATTCGGTATGTTTAAGCTAGCATAAAGTTGGATAATTTCACAATTTAGTCCTTGGATAATTTCGACAATCATGGATGAAAAGGAATCGGTATGTTTAAGCTTGGGAATCAAGATGCATTGTACAATAATCGACCTTGAGAACAAACCAGATTATTAGAAAACTAAAATACAATTACTACCTTGCTTTGATCACAATATTATACGATATCAAGTAAAAGAAATATGCGTATCAGGTGAAACTGGCATCTAATCCTGTTTAACCCGTACATTTAATAGAATTTTAACAATTTATACAAAGGCACAATTACTTAAACAATTACACTAGAAATGAAGTTATGTGGTCTTAGTTGAACTTTAAGCATTATATCCATAAAAGAAATATGGGTATCAGGTTAAACTGGCATCTAATCCCCATTTATCTCAAGTTTTAGGGCATTATAGGAGAGTGAATAAGAACATTAAAATTGAAAAGAAAAGATATTGGGATAAGAACATTACCGTGCAATATTATGAATGGAATAGCGTGTCTATTTGGGATAAGAATCAATGTAATACAACATATGAATTATAAAGTAGTTGATGTAGTGGATCGGTCCTGAAAATTAAGAAATCGTAGGGAAAGGAACAGAAATGTCGAGAGAAAAGAGAAGAAGATAAGATGAGATTCTGATTCAATAACTTTCCTAACTGCTTTTCCTCCCTGCAGTATAGTATAACTACTAAAATAACAAACATCAAAACGCATCGTTTAACTACAATATTATCAAAACGCAACGTATCTATGAAAGGCAAGTTAAACATAATGAAACCTCGTCGTTTTGTCTATGAAAGGCAAAGCATACGTAACAATACCCCGTGCCTGAAAAGGATTCTTGTCCTCAAGAATCAAAATTTGGGAAACGACGACGAAGAGAATCCAAGTTCTCCCAAGTAGAGTCCTCGGGAAAGTATCCGCCCACTCCACCAGAACTTCAACCGCTGCATGGTTTCCTTGCTTAACAAGACGCCGGGCAACTATTCGGATAGGGGTTTTGTAAAACCCCAAACCCGGCCAATATACCACGACCGAATTTGGTTTGTTACGGGGAAATTCGTATTTGAGAGGTTAGGTTTTCGGTTAAAATTTTGAAGAAAACTCTTTGCTGTGTTTGTAAAAAAAAAAATCTTGTGTATGATCGTTTAAAACCGATAGTGAATTTTTGATAACTCGAAAGTTTTGAAAACTTAGTTGAATCTAATAGTAAAACCAATTTATGCCATTTAGAAATTCGAGTTATTCCTTTTTAGTTGCTTAAAAACGTTTTGGACTTAGTTTAAGTTTGGAAAACATTTAAGTTGCATTCATTTTAAATTACAGCGTGATACCCGATGGTAAAGTTTAGAACATATCACTTTGTAGTTTTGAAAAAAAAAACCTTATCTTTCCAAGTTTTATCCAATAATAACCCAATAATTTGTTAAGGCATATTTGAAATCAAATTTAAGCATATAAATCACCCAAGTATAATTTTAAAAGGCCTTTTACAATCCCAACAAAATCAAATGGAAATAAATAGAGTAAAGTACCAAGTTTTTAAATCAGTGCAAATCCCATTTTATTCATGGCATGGTCACCTCGAGTCCACCCTATCCGTGTTCGCGATCTAAGTGTCACCGAAATGATAAGGGAGAAGGTGAGTCGCAAGACTCGAGGCATAAATCCCCCCCAGATATGCAACATACTAACACACATTATAACAAGGCAATACAATTAATGCACCCAATCCAAACCATCCATAACACCTTTTCTACCCCGTGTGGTACCAAACCACTGGTGGTGCCAAACCACTGGTGACCCAAAGTCACGATATCCATCAATGTGGTGCCAAACCACTGGTGACCCAAAGTCACGAAAAATCCATCTGTGGGGCCAACCCACGTGTGATACCAAATCACTGGCGACAATCCCGTATCTCAAAAGTGGGGCCAACCCACGGTGGTGTTAAACCACAGGGATGAGTCACTATGAGGTGCCAAACCTCTGGTGTCCCAAAGACACAAGTGTGATACCAAATCACTGGTGACCGCAGTCACGAATCAAATGATGGGGCCAACCCATCGTGTGATACCAAATCACTAGCGTCAATCCCATAAAATCAACCGTGGGGCCAACCCACTGTGGTGCTAAGCCACTGGACGAGAGCGGAGGTGCCAAACCTCCGTGACCTAAAGTCACAATAATCA
Source organism: Gossypium rotundifolium (assembly GCA_025506655.1). Classification (NCBI taxonomy): domain Eukaryota; kingdom Viridiplantae; phylum Streptophyta; class Magnoliopsida; order Malvales; family Malvaceae; genus Gossypium; species Gossypium rotundifolium. Next base: position 157,960,008 of record CP106728.1, on the reverse strand, counting down.
ATCAGTAGTACCAAACCAACGGAGGTGCCAAACCTCCGTGTCCTAAAGACACGGATATCATATTCCCCCTCCTCTCATATCACCCATAACATATCATGCTGATGCAAATCGTGCAATCATGCAAATCATACTAATATGTTTAGGGTAGCATCTCATAACACATACATCATAGATTATGATATCATATCAATAACAAAGCTCATATTGAAACGGACTTACCCAAATCTGTGCACTTGCCTCATAAGGTATCATATCAATCAACCATACTGTTTCGGCTTTATTAAGAAATCAGGTTATTAAGCATATTACTAAGTAAAGAGTGTGTTAGTTTACACACCTGTTAATACGCAAGCCCTAATCCAAAAGAACCGATCTAAGACCCTCGATTGGCTTGCTCCTATAATCGGCCAAATAAGAACATTAGGAACCTATACCAAGCGGCCAAACCAAATAACTTAAGAGGTTAACGCCAAACCTTACCTTATGAATGATTTGGTTTCTACCAAATCCGAACCAAACAATGGTTCCTTTGACAATCGGCCACACCCTAAAATGTAAGCAGTTAGTCCTTTGAAACTTGACTTAACGAAACTAGAAGAGTGGACTAAAAGAACCAACTTCTTACCACCACTTACCAATGATCACTCACGGGTGACAGCTTCGAAATCCCGGATACCCTATAAGGAAAACGGTTCACACAAGGGATTAACTTCTTTCAACCAATGCCCAAAATCGGCACTTATCCAAACCAAAATCAACAAGAACAAGGGAGAGGGGAAATGGCCATTCGGCCAAGCACTTACCTTCCTCTAAACCCGACTAGAACCAAGGCTAGAAGAGATTCACACCACACCGATATTTGGCCAAGAAAACCACTAGGAGAGAAGGGAGATTCGGCTAAGATGTAAACAAATAGAAAGAGGATTCGGCCCTACACATAGGAAGAAAACACAAGAGAAAGACAAAGAGAAAAGGGGTTGATATTCGGCCAACAACAACAATGGAACCAAGAAGAAGAAAGGTACTTTCGGTTTTGAAAGAAAAGGAAATGGAGAAAGTGTTTTGAAGAATAGAGTTTCGACTATCAAGGTTTTCAAGAAAAGAAAGAAGTATGAAGAGGAGAGAGTACTAGTTTCGGCTTATACAAATGAAAAAGAAAGATGATAGGGAAGGGAGCATTCGGCCACAAGCACAAAATCAAGAAAAGCAAGGCAAATTTTGGCAAGTAGGTGTTTGGACTTTCGGTTTTAAGGAGGACAAAAGAGAGAGTTTTCTTGAAATTTCTGCTAACCAAAAGACCAAAAAGGAGAACTTAGCTTGACACTCAAAGACCGAAAATGCACAAAATTCCTAAGTAAATATCGGCACTCCCTCAACTCACCTACCAAACCGATCACTCCCCCCCAAAAATCTCTCCCACATTCGGCCACTACCAAAAATTACTCATGGCCACTCATTCAAACTAGTTTGAACTAGTCAAATTCCTTGATTCACTCTCCTCCCACCATTCAAACATTTGACTTGGTCCAACCCCAACCACCTTGGCGTCAAAATGGAAGCAAAAAGTGAGCATCCTGCAGCTTGAACACAGGACCTCCCCCGCAAGTGGCGTCACACACACAAGCTCTAAGTGGCGCCTAGCTTGCCACTCCACCAGCTCCTTTCTTGTGCTAAAATTCACCAAAGAATACTTATTAACCCCACTTCTTGACTTCTCTCTCCGAGCCTAAAACTAAAAATTTTCCTACCACCCAAAGCTTACACCAAGCTTACACCTAAGCCCCAAAACATGAAAAACAACGACTTTGCAGACCAAACACATGCAAACAATGCAACAACAAAAATAACCCCCTATCCCGGGATATTACAAGTTTTGAGAAGAGCCCTATCTGGTCCCGTTGGAGGAAGTGTAGATGCATGCACAGTAGAGCCAATAAATAACGTGCAAGTCTCCTGTTTGGCTTTTGGGAGAATGCAAAACGAACAAAATTTGTCGACCAACTGGTGTATGAGTAACAAATTAAAAAAACAAAAGAAACAACGAATAGAAACAGTGATTTCTAAACACGAAAACCAAAAACCATAAAATAAACCAAGAAATAGAAATACAAAAGCATAGTTCTTAAATTAAAATAGAAACGAAAAGACAATGTTGAAGCAAAGATTCATACCTTATGAAGGATTCCAAAATCTCAAAAAGCAAGGCAAAGGTGTCTTTGCATTCCTTTGGGCATCGGTTACAAAAAAGCTAAAAATATAAGAGGAAAATTTTGAAATGAGACGGGAAGAATAAAGGAGAGAGTAAAGGGAAAAGCAATGTTAGAAAAAAAGGAAAATGAGATGAGAATAAACTACAAAAAAATGCCAATTATCACAAAACAAGAATCGAGTAGAAACCCCAAAACCATGCCCATTCTCCAAACCCAAAAACCAAGACCACTATCCCGAGTAGCAAAAACCAATAGCCAGTGAGGACCGAACAAAAAAACACAAACCAATTCTCTTCCAAAATTTGTTGAGACCTATATATTGAAAATAAGGTGATTAAATTCACGATCACATACCTATAAATTTTCATTTAGAAGGATTAACCATCTCGAAATATGCAAAAGGAAATGAAGACATAAAGTAAGAAATGCGTTCCTTTTCATGAATGTTAAGATAATGAGAAAACGATGCAGGATATAACAAACT